>JAODAL010016439.1:0-80679 GCA_025379985.1 Phyllomedusa bahiana
GATTTAGAGCAAAGTTTATCACTAGGGTTATCCTAAAAAAAACGATCAAGGAAGCATACAAATATGCACTCTCACAGACCGTTCTCAACCCTTTAAAATTCCAAAACAAAATGAGACTGTACAGTCTCAGATTAGATTAATTGGCACTTTTGACGGGCGCACTCGACCATCAGGGCATCCCTAGCAAGACACTGGGATATCATGGGGAAATGGATAAGGATCTCATAGAAGTCTGTCGCCATATGCCCAGTAACATACAGGAGAGGCAGAAGCCTGGGAACAGATTGACACATAGTCATCTTACCCCTGAAGTAAAACCTGAATCATGGCTTAATAGGCAACCGAAGGCGCTTTAAATGTGGCCACTGTAAACCCTTTGAAAAAATGGTTAAAACCGACTAAACATTTTTTCAGCCTTTGTTAGTAAACAGTCCTTTGAGATCAGGATTTTATTAATTTGTCGATCTTCAAATGTGATTTATAAGGCCACATCTCCTGTCCCTGGAAAATGTAGGGAAAACGATTAGGCCCTGGAAACAAAGGATTCTGGAACACATGGGGGATATCAGAAATAAGAGAGATACACCACTGGCGAAACATATGAATGAGATCCATGGGGGAAAATGCTCTGGTTTGAAGTTTGAAGCACTAGAGCTGATACGCCAGTCACCACGTGGTGAAAATATTGATAGAAGAGTTCTCCGGGCTGAAGCTAAATGGATTCACAGATTAAAAACTGTGTACCCCCTAGGCCTCAATGAGCAGCTTAATTTTAGCTGCTTCATCTAATACAATCATTGTCTCCTTTAGCTAGGTAAACTTTATGTCTACCTGGAGTTATCTACGATTTGTAATTACAACTCTGGTCCTAAATTCTTTACCTTTGAATAACAAATGATTACTCACTGACCCTCTTTTTTGGGATTATATGCCCTATTTCCTATGTCAATTATTATCCTGAAAATAATCTTTGGGGCCAAGAAGAAAAAATCTATAAACAAATGATTGTACCCTTGAAAATATCAAATGGCACTATGCATTATATGCATCTATTTTACGATAACTCTTTTAAACCCCATACATACTATAGCCACGCTGCCTCCAACTATTGTTTAAATATGTTTAAATATCCTGAGCTGTAAATCCCTTTATTTATCTATCTCCTAATAACTGTGTAACGCAGCGCAGCCTAACTGACAGAGCGGGCGGAGAGTTCACCTTCCAGCGAAGCCATTTTTCGCTGTCGGTGAATGAAATACTCCCTCATCTACGTCAGAGCGGAGGGAGTATCTCCGAGCCCGGACGCTAATTAGTGTATAGGGATGTATAGGGGCAGTGTAAAATTTTGCCGCTGTTTATCTCTATATTATAGTATAAACAAGTGTCAAAGCTTTATTAGTATCTACCTTTTTAATGGTATTATTAAAAGTTATATTTTATAGTTTACTCCAGTGATTCTTAAGTTGTTTCGTAAACTATCTAAAGATATTGGTATTGAGAGGTTACCCTACATTACCTCTCTTATTATCTATTTGATACTTTGGGTATGGCTAGTTTTGTAACTAGTGGACTGGAAACAGATACGTGGCTAGATGAGGCTAAGGATGTGTTCTCTGATAAAAAATTATACACAAAAAAACTATCTACCCTTAATAAAAACCTCCTTTAAAGAATTGATGAAATTATATAAGGAACATGCAGTATCATGGTGGGAAATACAATCATTTGAAAGCTACATTAAACAAAAGATATTTCCTACAGGCTTGAGGATAGCTTTGGTCCCAACCACAAGACTCCGCATGAAAGAACTTCTACAGAAATGGGAGTTGATAGCGACTGAGAGCTCGCTTCAATTCATGCAAGCTCTATTAGAAGAAGAGAAAAAGAATCTTACGAATATCAATATTAAATTAAAAGAACAGATTGAGGTAGTTTTGAAATTCAAATTGGACCCAAAATTTTCAATAAAAGAGGCCCAACTTCAAAATACAATAGAAAGATTTAAACATAATCTTAAGGAAAGAAAACACCAACAATTTGTACGAGATCTTCAGGATTTTCGTGAGAATAAAGCATACATTTTTACTGAATCACGACAACTACATAGGGGAGAAACAGATATCTCCTCCTCAGATACAGATACAGGTACTTTTGAACATCAGAATTCCTCAAGGGGGACAGAAAGAGGACATACATACAGAGGGCAATATAGAAAGAGAGAGCAATCTGGACGATCTAGATCAAGGGGCTCTAGTTTTTTAGAGAGAGAGAGATACCAACTAAGAGAGAGACCATAATGTGTAAGGATGACAAACTATCTATTATTAATCTGTCAGAGAAAAGATTAATGGAGGAGGAAAAATCCTTGCTGCAGGAAGGTTTGTCATTCATTCCCACAACATTCTTTGACCTTTTTTCATGGACTAAGGATGTTGAATTATTTGTCAGAAAACTTAAATGGCATAAATTCCATAAAATGAGGGAGAGAAGAGAGTGTCTGAATTTGGGCTTTACAAATGAGGAACTCAACTGTTTACAGGATCTAAATGAATTACAAAGGGAGAGTAGTCGGGAGATTGGTAAAGGACCTTTCACACAATGCAGGATGAAAAATACATATTCGCCACTGATTGGCGACGTATCCTGCATTGATGTGTTTCGCAAATTAATTCTAAAAGACCTGTCAGAAATATAACAGGATCGAAGGATATCTAATCTCAACTCCATGCAAACACAGGCCTTTCTAACCTTGGAGAGAGATATGGATATAATAATAAAACCCTCCGACAAGGGGGGCAACATTGTCCTCCTCAAAAGAGCTGATTATGTAAAAATGTGTCAAACCCTTTTAGATGATAGCTCTAGCTATGAGATCCTCCCCAAAGATCCGACTCCAACATATAAAAAGGAACTATTGGAAATTTTAGATCATGCCAAACAAGATGGGCTTATTGATGAGAATGAATACAAATTTTTGGCTGTTAAATCTCCACAAACAGCTACCTTCTATGCCCTCCCCAAGGTCCATAAGGGTCTAACGCCACTAAAAGGGCGGCCGATAGTGTCAGGCATTAATAGCCTGACACAAAATATTGGTATCTACTTGGATAAGTGCCTTAGGGAATATGTAACCACTAGAGATGGGCGAATTGATTCTAACGAAGTGGAATTCGTTTAGAATTTCAGGAAAACTTCAGTTCGGAATGAAGTCGAACTTTGGGGTACTTCGGGTGAACGAAGTGTGCTTTTGATTGATAAAATGGCTGCGAGCACATGGCGCTACATGGGGCAAAGCACTCTGGGAGGAAGAAGGGCAGAGATGAAGCCAATCGGAGACCGGCGGAAATCTGTGACGTCACCACACTATATAAGTCCGGGCGCGACGCCGGGAGTTCACACTCCTCTCACTGTGCTCATCAGGGAAGGTGCTGCCGTGGCTAATAGCTCTTACTGAAGAATTGATTTTTATATAGCGATTTCTGTGGGGGGTTTTCAGCTTGTCTCAGAGACTGTTCTCTTAATGTTCTATTTCAAATTTTTGGGGAATTGGATCTGAAATCCAGTGTGCGTCCACTGCAGCCATATGATTCAATATCCAAGTGGATCTAACCATTTTGTTTTATTTAAAAAAAACAGCGTTTTTACAATACAAATCCACTTCATTTTTGGCTGCTCAATTTATTCGCAATTTACTCCGGGGGTTTAAATTTAAACCCTTTTTTTTGCTGGTGGCTGACCCCAAAAACGTCTTTTTCAACGCCAAAATATATTTTTTTTTCCTGACCTAATTCAAAAGCAAAGGTTAATTTAAACTGTATCTCTTGTTGTGTGGCGTAGAAAACACCAATTGTAACACGCTACAAAGCTACTATTTTGTCGGCTCAATTTTTTTGGACAATTTACTCCAGGGTTAAAATTAAGCGTTGTTTTGCTGTGTCGGAAAAAATAAACTGCCCCTTTTTCAACCCAAAAATTTAATACATATTTCCGTACCCTTTTCACACAAAGGTTAATTACAATTATCCTTGTTGTGTGGTAGAAAACACCAATTGAAAACACACTACAAAAGCAAAAAAATTTTTGCCCAATTCTTGGCGCAATTTAATCCAGGTTTAATTAAGCATTGTTTTGCTGGTGTGCGACAAAAAAAACCCGTCTTTTTTCAACGCCAAAAATATATACATTTTTCCTGTAGCCTAATTCCCAACAAAGGTTAATTACAACGAATCTTTTTGTGTGGCGTAGAAACACCCAATTGTAACACGCTACAAAGCTACTTTTGTGCGGCTCAATTTTTTGGGAGAAATTTTAATCCGGGGGTTAAATTTAAAGCTTTTGTTTTGCTGTTTTGACAAAAATAAACCTTTTTTTTTTAACCAAAATATATACTTTTTCCTGTCCCAAATTTTACAAGCAAATTTAAATTTAACAACGTATCTCATGTTGTGTGGCGTAAAAAACACGAAATTGTAACCGCTACAAAGCTACTATTTTGTGGGGCTCAATTCTTGGCGAAATTTTTACACCCGGGGGTTAAATTAAGCATTTTTTGCGGGTGTCTGACAAAAAAAAAACCTCTTTTTAAAAGCCAAAATATATACATTTTTCCGTCCTAATTCATGCCCGAAGGTTAATTTAAAGCCTGTTTGTGTTTTTTACATTTTAAAAAAACCCAGTTTTTTTAAAAAACGGCACATACAAGAAAAATTTTTTTCGGCCATTTTTTGGAGCCAATTTAATCCAAGGGTTCCCCAAGCTTGTTTGGGTTATTTGAGTAAAAACCGGGTTATATTTATTTCATAACAGATATCATATCAAACATGTCTGTACATTTTAAAAAAAAACAGTTGTCAGACAGAGAGGGGCACTCTGCCCCTCGGGGCAGTGGCACAAACATTCCGGAACGGGCCCCGGTCGCAGCACAAAAGGGGACATCCAGCAGGGGTCACTCGTGAGGCCACAACTGCCGTGTACTAGCGGCCCGTGTGTTGTTCAGCAACCCAAGGGCTTGATTGGTTACTAGGTCATCCTTTTCCCTCCCAAAAAATCTACAACCCCACCAAGAGTCGGGGGGAACCTCAACACAACCCTTATTTGGCAGGGCCCCCGGGAGGGGGTCACGGCCCCACCTGTCCTCAGCCCGCCTCTTCCCATCCGGTCCCTCAGCCAGAGATCTACTAGGGGGTCTGGGCTCAGGTCACTATATAGCGAGGAAAACAATTAGGAGGGCAGCGCAGCTATTTTGGCAGCGAAGAAATGGGGCCAAATATCCCTCTTCTTGCAGTAGGGGCAAAGTATAGATGTGGAGAGTGGCATGGGAGGCATGTTGTGAAGGCGCCTCGGCATACCAAGGGGTGATGAGGACAGCAGTGACGATAAAAACCCCCAAAATAGATAAATGTAGCCGACCGCACTTAGGACCGGGTGGGGAAAAAGGGCTTCACCGCGGAGAAGGGGCGTCAGCTTGTCGTAGGCAGCACGAAGCCAACCAAGTGGGGTCGTGGGGCCCGTGATCAGCAGGTACAGCAGTGGGGGTCGGGAGCAAGCACCCCCCGGGAAAAAAACCGTTGGGGGTCCAAAAAAAGAGCGGCACGGGCCAGCGAGGCAGGGGCGGCAGTATCCTCAGTGCGGAGCGTTGGGGGAAAAAATCCAATACCGGCGGTGGGCGTTCTTTGCTAAGACACCGGAGACCCCAATATGGGTATATGTAGAACTGGGGGCAAAAAGAAAAGCGTGGCCAGGGAGCTAACGTTGGCCCCACGGCCCTGCTCAACAAATCAAACGTCCCATTTCCCGGTGGGCGGGAGAAAGGGCTCAGATGTGGTGGGCCATCCCCCCACCGCAGCAAAAGGGAGCGCACCCATGGCTCGATGCCATTGCAGCCAGTCAAGGATCCACCCCCTCTGCAGAGGGGGGCTGTTCTCTTTTACATCATCTTCGGTCCAATGCTCCTGCTCCTCGCACCATGGCTCCAGAATCAAATTTAGCGAGGCTTTTCAAAGAACAACAGTATGCGTCCCCCCATCCCAAAGGGGCAGCGCTGACCGTGCTTCCCCGTCCAAGTTGTTGGTATTGCGTCCCTCCCTTTTAAATGGTGGGGCCTGCACCATTTAGAGAACTAATGGCTTGTGCCGAGCCAGATGAGAGTTCCAAGCCGTAATTTATTTTCCCAAAAAGGCAGTACCCACTTCATAAATATTAGAACAGAAGGGGTCAGTCCTTGAGCTTATCGTTTTTTTCCAAGGGGCACGGGAGCGCAGACGTCGGAGCGTAACTACTCAAAGGGGCCCTACAATGTCCTTTTTTGGCCCCCTGGGTGAAGTGCTTTCCCGCCAGGCACACCAACAACTTGGGCAGGGCCGCCCCCTTTTCCCCACGTTGTCAAAAATGCTGCACCCGCGCAATGTCCGCCCCTCCTCCACCACAACAAACCATCTCAGCCTCCACAAGTATGCTCCATCATACACATGTGTAGGGCACAGAGTTGTCACGCAGTTTTTTTTACACCGGTTGCCTCGGCGAACGAAGTCACAAGGGGGGGAACTGCTCCAGTCATGCAGCAAGAAATCGGGGGTTTTTTTTTCCCGCGCCAACTGAAATCGGAACCATGGGGGGACAATAGGAGGAAATGGGCCGCGCTCAAAACCCAGGAGGGGTGGTCCATGCGCCCCCGCATGGCCAAGTGTTTTAATCTTTTTTGAAAAGGGTTTCCCGAAGTCTTCCACCGATCTTAGAACATTTTGAAAATGGCAGGAAACTGTGCTGCCCTTTATCCATTCGACAAAGCCGGAACCCCTCTCGAGTTGCAGTGGCAGAAGGCATCCCCCAAACCTCTGAAGGATGTTTCCACCCCCTGGAAATTCCACCCCGCACATGTTGGACCGACTGATGAACAAGAAAGGCCATTAACGATTTTTTGATGATCCAGGCAGACAGAATACTCCCCTGTGAACTTTGTGCACCGTGGCAACATGGGGTGACACTCCTTTTTGAGGCCCTTTTGAGGAGGCGACGTTATTTGTCAGTCGCCAGGACTCGGGGGAATAACGTCATTCCCCTGCTTCATGTCCTGGAAAAAATGGTGAAAAAACTGCTGGCAGGGGATGGGGACGTCGACTTCATCCGTGGCCCCATGAGTCCGGGGGGCTAAAGGGGGAGGAGGGGGAGGGGGAAAAGGGGCAAAGCATTTTCTGGTGAAATGATGGATTTTCACCCCGGTGACAAGAGAGGAGGGCAGGACAGTGGAGGAGGGGGATGGAGAGAGGAAGACGAGGCAGAAAGACCCCCAAGCATCTGGCATTTACAGGGAAATGGATGCAGGGAGCCCCTCGGAGTCACTTTGCAGATGGCCCAGCATGTTATTTGCCTGGTAGTGACGCCCAAAGTCACATCTGGCCAGGGGAGCCTTTTTCCCCGCTTTGAGAGGGAAGACAAATTCAAATACTAAGGGGAAATCCTCCGAATCAGTTGGCCGTGCCTATGTGCGGCATCGTCCCCCTCGACAGGTCGACTGGGGGGGTTTCCCCACGCCACTACTACTGCCGCGGCTGCGGGGAAAGGTGGGGGGGGAGGAGCAGACCCCTCCATAGTATAACCAATCTGGAGTCACTGAGAGCAGTTACTTTACCCCCCCTATGAGGAGGCAGTCCCCCGCAGAGCAGCAGCAGACCTGGAGCAGTCCCTAACCAACAGGTTTGGCCAAATTTGGACAGCACTCTGCCCCCCTCAGTTTAAAAAATCCGTGGACACTGGGCACCCCAAACGGATGTGTGGCCGCAACTTGCCGAGTTTGCAGTAGAACTGTCCTGCCCGGCCAGTAGAGTGGCATCAAGGGGTGTTCAGTGCAGCGGGGGGCCCTCGTTTACCCCCAAAGGAAACCCCCTTGTCCACGGGAAATTGGAACGACTGACCTTTTTCAAGAGAAACAGGGTGGGGCGGCCAGGATTTCCACAGACCAATGACTTAGGCGTCAGTCTGGGTTCAAACTACCTGCCTCAGCCACTATTCTGATGCCGCCACCCACCTGATGCCACACATCTGCTGACAGTTTCTCCATCTGCCTACCACCATCTTTACCAGGGACTGGTATTGCCACCCACCTCAACACTCTGTCATTGTGCCACTCTATGACCTCATGCTGCTGCTGCTGTTGCTGTTGCCGTGACATCCACACTGTGTCATTGTGCCACTGCCTGACCTCATGCTGCTGCCGCCGTGACCTCTGCTCTCAGTCATTGTGCCACTCTGTGGCTTCCTCCTGTTTTGCCACCTCCAGAATGTCATTGTGCCACTGCCTGATCTCATGCTGCTGCTGTCTTGACCTCCACACTGTGTGATTGTGCCACTCTGTGGCCTAATACTGTTTTGCCGCCTCCAGAATGTCATTGTGCCACTGCCTGATCTCATACTGCTGCCGCCGTGACCTCCACACTGTGTGATTGTGCCACTCTGTGGCCTAATACTGTTTTGCCGACTCCAGAATGTCATTGTGCCACTGCCTGATCTCATGCTGCTGCTGTCGTGACCTCCACACTGTATCATTGTGCCACTCTGTGGCCTAATACTGTTTTGCCGCCTCCAGAATGTCATTGTGCCACTGCCTGATCTCATGCTGCTGCTGTCGTGACCTCCACACTGTATCATTGTGCCACTCTGTGGCCTAATACTGTTTTTTCCGCCTCCAGAATGTCATTGTGCCACTGCCTGACCTCATACTGCTGCCGCCGTGACCTCCGCTCTCAGTCATTGTGCCACTCTGTGGCTTCCTCGTGTTTTGCCACCTCCAGAATGTCACTAATGTTGCCACCTGAGCTCTCAGCTTGTTTTTTTCCAGCTTTCGCTGGCATGACTTTATCAGGCTACATTCCCGCTTGAGTTTTTTGGTCAGTTTTGCCCTCTTAAGTGCCCAGGGAATTTTATAGTGAAGCGATTCTAAGAGCGGCGGCAGTCGTCTGCGTGTCATACTAAAACATAACATTGTATGAAGACCAAACCAAGCTCCCTCTGCATATTTAATCATGGCACAACATTCTACAGCATCCTGCAGGCTCTGTGCAGCCTGGAAATAGCTGCTTTTTAACGCGATTCGTGCCGAAGTAATTCGGACCGAATTTATTTTTGTCGGAAAATTCGGCGAAGTGACCGAATCGAATTTTTGAGAAATTCGCCCATCTCTAGTAACCACCCTCCCGTCATTTATCCGTGATACCATGGATTTGCTGTCCAAACTCTAGGGTATCTCAGTGGAAGAGAATACTATCTTGGCCTCCATCGATGTTGAGGCCCTCTACTCATCTATCCCACATGTTGTGGGATTGAAAGCTGTAGAGTATTTTCTCTCTATGAGAGGGTCACAATTTCAGGCACACAACAATTTTGTTCTGAAACTTATGGAATTTGTTTTGACAAGAAATTTCTTTTTATTCAGTGGTCGCACGTACCACCAGCTCAGGGGCACCGCAATGGGTAATCCCTGCGCGCCCACCTATGCAAATTTGCTCCTGGGCTGGTGGGAAGCGACCATTGTCTTTAGTGATGAGTCTGATCATCTGGCCCAGTCTAGCATTGTCCTCTGGACCCGCTACATTGACGACATATTTGTCTTGTGGTCGGGTCCAGAGGACTCTTTTAACAACTGGGTATCTACCCTAAATCAAAATTCCATTGGCGTAAAGTTCACCTCGGAGTGGAGTAAAAAGAACTTACCCTTCTTGGATGTGGAAATCAAAAGAGAGGTCTCCGGTGAACTGTCAACAATGGTCTACCGAAAACCTACGGCAACTAACAGCCTCCTGAGTTGGAGAAGTTGTCATCCCCTACCTTTAAAAAGAGGGATCCCAAAGGGCCAGTTTTTGAGGCTTAGGAGAAATTGCTCAAATGTTCTGGAATGTCATCAAAAGGCCAGGGATCTAGAGCAAAGATTCATCACTAGGGGTTATCCTAAAAAAACCATCAAGGAAGCATATAAATATGCACTATCACAGGACCGTTCTCAACTCCTTATTCCAAAACAAAATGAGACTGTACAGTCTCAGATTAGATTAATTGGCACATTTGATCGGGCGCACTCGACCATCAGGGCATCCCTAGCAAGACACTGGGATATCATGAGGATGGATAAGGATCTCATAGAAGTCTTGTCGCCATATGCGCAGGTAACATACAGGAGAGGCAGAAGCCTGGGAGACAGATTGACACATAGTCATCTTACCCCTGAAGTAAAACCTGAATCATGGCTTAATAGGCAACCGAAGGGCTGCTTTAAATGTGGCCACTGTAAAGCCTGCAAAATGGTTAAACCGACTAATCATTTTTTCAGCCATGTTAGTAAACAGTCCTTTGAGATCAGGGATTTTATTAATTGTCGATCTTCAAATGTGATTTATAAGGCCACATGCTCCTGTCCCTTGGAATATGTTGGAAAACGATTAGGCCCTGGAAACAAAGGATTCTGGAACACATGGGGGATATCAGAAATAAGAGAGATAACCCATTGGCAAAACATATGACTGAGATCCATGGGGGAAAATGCTCTTGTTTGAAGTTTGAAGCACTAGAGCTGATACGCCAGTCACCACGTGGTTGAGATATTGATAGAAGAGCTCTCCAGGCTGAAGCTAAATGGATTCACAGATTAAAAACTGTGTACCCCCTAGGCCTCAATGAGCAGCTTAATTTTAGCTGCTTCATCTAATACAATCATTGTCTCCTTTATCTAGGTAAACTTTATGTCTACCTGGAGTTACCTACGATTTGTAATTACAACTCTGGTCCTAAATTCTTTACCTTTGAATAACAAATGATTACTAACTGACCCTCTTTTTTGGGATTTATATGTCTATTTCTATGTCAATTATTATCCTGAAAATAAATCTTTGTGGCCAAGAAGTAAAATCTATAAACAAATGATTGTAGCCCTTGATATATCAATATGGCACTATGCATTATATGCATCTATTGTACGATAACTCTTTAATCCCCATACATACTATAGCCACGCGTGCCTCCAACTAGTTGTTTAAATATGTTTAAATATCCTGAGCTGTAAATCCCTTTATTTATCTATCTCCTAATAACTGTGTAACGCAGCGCAGCCTAACTGACAGAGCGGGCGGAGATTTCACCTTCCAGCGAAGCTATTTGTCGGTGAATGAAATACTCCCTCATCTACGTCAGAGCGGAGGGAGTATCTCCGAGCCCGGACGCTAATTAGTGTATAGGGATGTATAGGGGCAGTGTAAAATTTTGCCGCTGTTTATCTCTATATTATAGTATATACAAGTGTCAAAGCTTTATTAGTATCTACCTTTTTAATGGTATTATTAAAAGTTATATTTTATAGTTTACTCCAGTGATTCTTAAGTTGTTTCGTAAACGATCTAAAGATATTGGTATTGCGAGGTTACCCTACATTACTTCTCTTATTATCTCCCTGTACTAAGTGTATGTCCAGAGAAAACTGTCAATCACTGTATTTGGATGGGGCAAGCAGAACTTTCACTTTTTGTTTTAGAATGGAAATCATTTAATTGATCCTCAATTGTTTGTGGGTTGGTGATTTTGTACATGTCTGGGGATTAAAGATGTGAAATCTGCTTTTCGGTTCAGTAAGGCCACTCGCCTCACCATCAATTTGCTTGTTTTATTAAAAAAGGAGAATTGAATCAGTTTAAGTCTAAGTTGGACTTCATAATTGTGCATTAAGGGCAACGTATATGAACAGGGCTGCACCAGTTTTCTAGCGTACTGTGTTAGGTCTGTCCAACAGAGAAATAAATACTCGTACGCCAAAACCAAGGCAAAGTTTGGCACATAACATGCCATGCACTAATGTTTGGTGCATGACACTCGTTCATATATACTGTCGTATTTTACACTCCTCTATATCAATTTATAACTGTTATGTTGGTGCCAAGTGTTATACATTTAAGAAAACAATATTTGGCTTTGCATATCCAAAAACTTTTTGTAAAAAAAATAAGCATAAGTGCACACTGTTGTGGCAGCAACATACATGCACATCCCAATACCAGTAGCACACTATTAACTAAAGAAACTATCAAGAGGCATATAGGAAATTTTGAAAAAGCATTTCTGCTATTTAAGAAACATGAACATTTTTTTGAGGTTCTTAGTTCACATTAGGGTCTGAACAGGCCCTAAAGAGAGGAAACATTAGTGTAGGAACCCACCTGCATTTGAGGTCCCCTTGAAGATTGGGAGGTGGGCTTAAGCAGTTTTGATCGAAGATGTGAACTACGAACCTCAAAAACATTTCATATATCTTAAATAGCAGAAATGCTTTTTTCCAAATTTCCTATGTGCCTTTTGATAGTTCTTTAGTTGATAGTGTGCTACTGATATTGAAATGTGTAAGTTTTTTATACTGTCACCCCAAGTAGTGAGCAGTCATTCTAGCAGTCAGAAGATTTTTGTATGTGATACAGGAGGGAGACATTTTTTGTTAAGATTCCACAAGGAAAATTTGTTGGTAAGATCTTCCGTTTCTTTGTTTTAGTATTATTTTAAATGTTGAGTTGAATTAGGATACACTCAGATATATGTTATGTGTGTTTTTCATAACGAAAAATTGGTTTGTAGGAGAGTGAATAATGTAACCAACGCAAATAGCCAGCTCACCCAGAGCTTTACATGGCAGTCCAAAAGATATGCAAGAAACCAACTCCTAGCATGTGGAATATCAGAGAATCTCCAAACACAGAACCTTCCTCCATTAATTCATATCCATAAAATCATTAAGGACTGGGAGTATGTAAGGTCTGCAAATAGTGGATCCACTGAGCCACAGTGGTGTAAGCCCCACCAGGGAGTCTAAGGTGATGCTGGTTTTCACCAGACCCACTGCAAGGCAGGATAGACTTGCTGCAGCAGATGACCCCCAGGTCGCTACCCCTGGCACGACTTGCTTGCGATGGTGACTGAGGTGTAACGCAGTAAAAAATTGTTGAGAAAGCTTGAAGAAGGGGAAAGGCAGGATGGTAAGGGTAGGCGGCAAGAATCATAATCAAGGGACAGAGGCAAGGAAGTCTGGTACATGGTAAAGGCAACACCGCTCAGGAAAACACTTTCTCAATAGGCTAATCGCACTAAAAATCTGACAGGGAAGTCTGGGGAATGCTGGTTAATATAAGATCAGTGACTGGCAATTACCCAATTAGTGACGCACAGGCCCTTTAAATTTTACAGAGCCGGCCAGTAGACATAGGGCAGGGACCAGAACTGGGAGTACGCCACTCGCAGGGACTGCCGAGGGACAGGTGCATCTGTGATCATGCATGTAGTAGCAGAGTAGTCCGTAACGTGTAAGTGTTGCATTTGTGTATTTGTGTCCACTGCCCTGTTAGGTGAATTTGTGGATGTGAATTTTTTTATACATTCACATTGAAAAAATTACTTTGATTGGGCTGGAATGTACTGTATGGTTGATGTTTAAGATTTATCGGGATTTTTCTTACAACAATCATTGAATTTTAGCATGAAGGGAAAGGTACATTAAGATGATTACCAAATATATTGCTATGCTGATTTTACTTTGTTCAGGGGATAAAGAAGATTTTATCTCATCTTTGAGTATACAAGTTTCTCTAGTTATTGACCACCTCTCCCCACATCTCGCTGCTCTCTCTCTCTCTTATCTCTCATTGCTCCAAACTGCTGTCATTCAGTGTATCCATCCACTTGCTATTGTGTCTTATCTCTAACACAGATGCTTTGTTTACCTAAGGTTATGACAAGTTTTAAGCCTTAGAATCTCTGTAGCCTTGTACACTGATATTTAGAAACCTCCAGCAGTCATGTCACTTTAACAGGAATAGCAAAGCTGATATGTGAATCATTGCTATAGACCTGCCTCCAACCTGACCAAGAAGTGCGAGTCTGAAGCTGCCTGTGACTCTATGAAACTGCATGGTGAGAAAAAACCTTTAAGAATTGTTTTTGCAGAAGAAGGGTGAAGGACCATTGTTAGTTGTAGTGATAGGATTATTCCATGTGTCAAAGAATAAAATAGGGATGACAATACCCATAATGTAGGAAATAAGTTCAGCTTGCGGATCTTCAGATGAGTCCTGC
Organism: Phyllomedusa bahiana; assembly: GCA_025379985.1. Taxonomy (NCBI): domain Eukaryota; kingdom Metazoa; phylum Chordata; class Amphibia; order Anura; family Hylidae; genus Phyllomedusa; species Phyllomedusa bahiana. The sequence goes on from JAODAL010016439.1 coordinate 14,092, forward strand.
AAGCTGAACTTATTTCCTTCATGGTTCCTGTGCATTGACTGTTCACAAGGATACAACTCTATTTCCTTTTCACCGCCTCTTCCGACTGAAGGTGCAGCGAGAGCTGGGTGAGCTGTTACATTTATCTTCATGGGAGATTCAGGCCCCAGACCACTAATTATGAATATTGGTTTGCTTTGTAAGTCTTGAGGAATAGTATTGGATCAAATACTAGTTTTGGAAAAATGGTCGTACTGTTTTCCACAGTAGTTATGACATAAGGGAAGCCATTTCTGGTAACAGTGAGTGTTGCTGAAAAGTCCTATGTATATAAGATTTTAAGTAGACAAGTAAGCATTGTCAAGGCTGTGTTCAAAACTTGTTAGAATCCATAAGAGCACACATTCTCACTTATGCGTTTCAGACCGTCCAGGGGCCCTTCATCACTCCTCTGCCTGTGTGGTAATCTAAACAAATTAACTCTTATGGCCCGTCCCTATGGCAGAGACAAATACCGGTCGGGTTGCTCTGTTTTTGCAGATGCCCACATGGCCGCCGGGCGGCGGCTTTTCTCCGGTTTGTGGAGGAAAGGCCATCCCCCTTCACACTGAAATGTTCATAAACCGCCCGAAAACCCGGCGGAAGAATGAACATGTTCAATTTTTTATGGACCGCTGTCGGTCTAAGAGACTGTCCGACGGAAAACCTTGCAGTGGGGATCGCTTCAGTGATTTTCCATAGAGGTCCGTGATAAAGTTTGTCAGCCGGTTTGTAGCCGGTTTTCAAAACCGTCTGAAAAACCATCTGATAAACAGTGCCGTGGGGACAAGGCCTTAACTGAAGGATAGTTTGGAACAACATAGGAAGAAAAAACTCACTGATCAATTTATTTAAATGTTAACTATATACCAACTTGAAATATATGTCAAGTTAATAAATAAGAAATCTAGATAAAGTGTTGCTATCTAGTACACACATAATGTAAAATATAACTTGCATATAACACACTATATGGCAAAGTTTGATTATTTTTTTATAGAAAATGGAAATGTAAAGATATTTTTTAACAATGTCTAGCATAAACGTGGCACAGCTACCTAACATTTACAAATACATCAACTACTAAAAGCATCATTAACCATTTATATGGGCATGAGTCTATTTAATATTAACCTTGAATTGGGCATAAAACCGCATGGGTTATTTAGTTATCTGTGAACAGGGACCTCACCTTAACTCGTTGGGCTTGTGTGGATTGCCTTACATTTTTATCTGTTTGGAGTTCTATCTACCAGGCCATTATGAGCAGAGAATTTTCGCATTTCAGTTTTTACATGATTTACTCTTTCTCCTGCTTCATCAATAGATGCAATATTCTGGTTGAGAGATAGTTCTGTTGTACGGTTTTGCTAGTGCTAGCATCATGTCTTTTAAAATAGACTGGGACACTGCTGCGATGGAGGTGATAAAATCTTCAAGAATTGGTAGCCACATCCGCAGCATCTAGCGTGGCTTTTTGCTGACCCAGAACTTTAGAGGAAGGCTGTTTCTCTAGGTTGAGGCTGTTTCTTTGGATTTAGTATGGTCAAAGTCTGATGATCCTCTTTTCAGAACATTGAGTTTAGGTGATATCACTAGAGTAAAGGCTTCAATATTCTTGCCAGGTAGTGAGTGGGTAAGAGCATTTGGCATTATGAGGTTATCTGATGGCATATCTTGACTGTCAGGGGAAGCCTGGTCTCCATCCAGCTGGTCAGATTTTACAAAAAAAAAGTACTTAAGATAGTAATTTGTCTTTATTTTTCTGTCTGTGTAAAGAAATCATTTTCTTGGGGAGATATGATAGATTGCTATCCACTGGACCTGAGATACCCATTGTGTCAAGGCAAAGGAAGGGCTATGAGAAGCCCATAGCAGAAAATATAACTAAAAATGAACGTATTGGCCAATTAATGGAGCTGCTTGGTAGATAACTGCAGAATAAACATTGTTTGAGCCAGCAAGCACATCTGTGTGAAGATCCTCAAAAATAGGGTAATATTCCACAATGACAGTACATGACATGCTGTGCTTTCTCTTTATGATATGTTGTTATATAATAATTACAAAAAGTCGCTCAGTCTGTGTGCAAGTTAAAAAGTTGTGGGGAAAAACACTGTTTCGCAATGAAGCCTCACAGGGTAATACATCCAGAGATTAAATAGCAAAGACATCCCACCATAAAAAATTAAAGCTATGCCCCCATATATTATTTTACACAATTAGCCAGGTTTATAAGTAAGGTAGGACATTTTAGCCCCAGGCTTGGTACTGCAATGATAAAAGGGGGCAGCCGAACTACAGCTTATCTGGTCTGGTAGCTATAGGTCTACCACATCTGCCACTTCAAACTTCTAATGTAGGAATAGTACAGGACTCCTCCTCAGGAGTCCAGAGATCACTGCGGCTGTTGTTCATTGTGTTGGAGCTCTCAGTTCCTGAGACAGGCAGATGGCTTCAGACATGGCTTCAGTAATTTCAATGCACAGTTAAAGAAGAGTGGTAGATGGTAGAGATCTTTTAGCACCACGCCAATGGAGAGAGGTGCCACTTGATGCTCTGGATCCAATCACGGCAGTAGGTCACACTGTACCACTAAAACTCCAGTATAAGACCAACAGAGTCCACCAGTGAGCATAGCACTATATGCCCTGATAAGCTAAAGTGACAAGCGGGTCTGCAGAGACACATGTCCAACTAAGCAGCTAACCACCTCACCTCACTTTCTTCTTTTTTCTTTTAGGGTTTTCTCTGGTTTATTTATTTATTTTTTTACTTAGAAATCATGCTTCTAATATATAAACCTAATTATTACAGAACTCAGATTTTCTCTCACTTCCAAATCCAGTAATAGAGAAACTATTGTCTTCGGAAATAACAATAAGCTTCGTATAGAACCTACAATGTAGGTTTAACAATTTTAAATTATTATATGTCGTCTTTCAAGATTTTCTAATTAAAATTTATTTTCCTTTTCTCCACAGACAGTGAAATCTGCCACAAATGTCCCATTGACCATTGGCCGGATGAGAGAAAAGTGTCATGTCTTCCCAAACCATATGAGTTTCTATCATATAAATCAGATACTTTGGCTCTTGTGATTTCTGGATTAGTTCTGTTACTTTCTATTATCACAGGTTTTGTTCTGGGATTATTTATTTTACACTGGGACACTCCTATAGTGAAAGCCAATAACCGGACTGTAAGCGTCACGCTCCTGGTCTCCATCCTGCTCAACTTCCTTTGTGTCTTCCTTTTCCTCGGTCGTCCTGTGGATATAACCTGCATGCTGAGACAGACTTCATTCTCAGTCTTCTTCTCCATCGCTATCTCTTCTGTTCTCTCTAAGACTATCACAGTCTACATTGCTTTTAAAGCCACCAAACCCCAAAGTCCATGGAGAAAGCTGTTGGGACTTAAACCAGCTTACTATATTGTTTTTATATGTTCTGCTATTCAAGTTATGATCTGTGTTATTTGGTTGGTCATTTCTTCTCCATATCAGGAATTTGACTTTATGTCTTATGCTGAGAAGATCATCATTCAGTGTAATGAAGGTTCAGTCTTCGCCTTCTATTCTGTGTTGGGTATCTGGGGTTTCTGGCAGCTGTGAGTTTTATTCTGGCTTTCATGGTCAGGACATTACCAGACAGTTTTAATGAGGCCAAGTACATCACCTTCAGCATGCTGGTGTTCTGCAGTGTCTGGATTGCCATGATCACAGCTTATCTGAGCACCAGTGGGAAATACATTGTGGCTGTGGAGATTTTTGCCATTTTGGCTTCAAGTGCAGGGATATTAGGCTGTATTTTTTCCCCAAAATGTTACATAATGCTCCTTAAGCCTGAACTAAATATTAGAAAACAAGTACTAGAGAAATAGAAGCTGAAATGTAGTATAAAGACTTCATCAGTAGTTGCATACGGCTTTTAAAACTTGAACCGAGTCAGGAATGTGTGCATTTAAATCCACCAACCCCAGAAGTCCATGGAGAAAGTTGCTAGGACTTAAACTGCCTTATTATATTGTTTTAATATGTTCTGGTATTCAAATTCTGATCTGTGTTATTTGGTTGGTCATTTCTCCTCCATATCAGGAGCTTGATTTTATGTCTTATGCTGGGAAGATCATCATTCGGTGTAATGAAGGTTCAGTCTTCACCTTCTATTCTGTTTTGGGCTATGTGGGTTTTTTGGCAGCTGTGAGTTTTGTTCTGGCTTTTATGGTGAGGACAATACCAGACAGTTTTAATGAGGCCAAGTACATCACCTTCAGGTACATCATCTTCAGCATGCTGGTGTTCTGCAGCGTCTGGATTGCCATGATCCCAGCTTATCTGAGCACCAGAGGGAAATACATTGTGGTTGTGGAGATATTTGCTATTTTATCTTCAAGTGCAGGGATATTAGTCTGTATTTTTTCTCCCAAATGTTACATAATGCTCCTTAAGCCTGAATTTAATGTTAGAAAACAAATGCTAGAAAAAAGAGCTAAAAATGAATATAAAGAGTGCTTCAGCAGCTCATAGTACAATATTAGGTACCATCCTATAGCTAATTTTATGACACTGAGCAAAAGAAAACAGGGAGGAATGTCACATACAGTGAAGGAAATAATTATTTGATCCCTTGCTGATTGTGTAAGTTTGCCCACTGACAAAGACATGAACAGTCTATAATTTAAAGAATAGGTTAATTTTAATATTGAGAGAGAGAATATCCAAAATAAAATCCAGAAAATCACATTGTATAAATTATAAAAATGTATTTGCATTTTGCTGAGGGAGTAAATAAGTATTTGATCCCCTACCAACCATTAAGAGTGTTGGCTCCTACATACCAGTTAGATGCTCTTAATCAACTCATTATCTGCATTAAAGACAGCTGTCTTAAATAATCACCTTTATAAATGACTCATGTCCACAGTCGGACTCTAACCTCTACAAAATGACCAAGACGAAAAAGCTTTCCAAGGATGTCAGGGACAAGATCATAGACCTGCACAAAGCTGGAATGGGCTACAGAACCAAAAATAAGATGTTGGGTGAGAACGAGACAACTGTTGGTGCAATAGTAAGAAAATAGAAGAAATACAAAATGACCGTCAATCGACATTGATCTGGGGCACCATGTAAAATCTCACCTCGTGGAGTATCCTTGATCATGAGGAAGGTGAGAGATCAGCCTAAAACTACATGCGGGAACTTGTTAGTGATCTCAAGGCAGCTGGGACCACAGTCACCAGGAAAACCATTGGTAACACATTACGTCATAATGGTTTAAAATCCTACAGTGCCTGCAAGGTCCACCTGCTCAAAAAGGCACATGTGCAGGCCCATCGAAGGTGCTGGGGTCAGATGAGACAAAAATTGAGCTCTTTGGCATTAACTCAACTCACCATGTTTGGAGGAAGATAAATGCTGCCTATGACCCAAAGAACACCATACCCACTGCCAAGCATGGAGATGGAAACATTATGTTTTGAGGGTGTTTCTCTGCTAAGGGCAAAGGACTACTTTGCTGCATCAATGGGAGAATGGATGGAGCCATGTACCATAAAATCCTGAGTTACAACCTCTTTCCTTCTGGCAGGACATTAAAAATGGGTCATGGCTGGGTCTTCCAGCAAGACAATGACCCAAAACATACATCCATGGTAACAAAGGAGTGGCTCAGAAAGAAGCACATTAAGGTAATGGAGTGGCCTAGCCAGTCTCCAGACCTTAATCCCATAGAAAACTTATGGCGGGAGTTGAAGCTCCAAGTTACCAAACGACAGCCTCAAAATCTTAATGATTTAGAAATGATCTGCAAAGAGGAGTGGACCAAAATTCCTCCTGACATGTGCGCAAACCTCATCATCAACTACAAAATATGTCTGACTGCTATGCTTGCCACCAAGTATTAAGTCTTGTGTGCCGGAGGGATCAAATACTTATTTCTCACTGCAAAATGCAAATAAATTTATATAATTTATAAAATGTGATTTTCTGGCTTTTATTTTGGATATTCTATCTCTCAGTGATAAAATTAACCTACCCTTAAAATTATAGACTGGTCATGTCATTGTCAGTGGGCAAACTTACACAATCAGCAAGGCATCAAATAATTATTTCCTTCACTGTAGCTCTTCAGTTATATGGAGTCATTTTACAAGTAATTTTGTTGCCTTGACATTCAAATCGGAACACCAAGAAGGAAAAGTCTTTGAATTACAGATGTGACAGGATTGATAGACATGTTAATAATATGCCAATAATAAAAAATGGAAATAAAATATTTAAAACATTTCTATGTAATCAGTATCGAGCATGAGCGTCACATGCAGAAATAAACTTTCACGCCTTGGCTGTTCTCAGTGAGGTTATTAATGGTTGTCTGAGGTATGGTATGCTGTGTTGAATGCACTTGGGCACGCAAATTCCTGGCCAATGAGACAACAGAAGTGTTAATGGTAGACAGGTTCAAAAAAACTTCAAGCCATGGTAGTAGGTTTAGATCACACAGGCTGTTCACAGTAGTAAGAGCAACATGCAGCTCGGTGTCCACGACCAAATCAATGTAACGTGGAGCTTTTAATGTAGCTGGAATGAAAACTAGCCAAATATATTATGTTACCCCACACCATAGTGGCAGGAGTAAAACTGGAGTGACATTTCCTTGTGTAGGGCTCTACATAGTACATAGCTTTGCACACGGTATCTTCAGATCAATGTTCAGTTATTGATGCATCTGATACAAAAGCAGCATTCATCGCTGAAGTCAATTGCTGCCTTGTAGTCCACCATAATAATCTTTGAAGGGTTTTTTTCATTACATGCTTTTGCAGACTTGGGCTGTTTCTATCTGTTACAGCTTCAAATTCAGGAGCGAGTCTCTCCTCCCAGTAGGCATGTCTCTCCTCTCCAATTTAACCTTTAACAGCACTTATACTTGATAACTGTGTATCTGGTGGTATTCGGAGGTCCCACTCCGTAACAATCAGCGTATATATTCACATAAACCACCTCTCAATATTTTTTCAGTCTTTTTCATGCATTTACCATCAACAAAGATTTTTCATATGCATTATCCTTTTGAAAACTGTAATATTTATTCTCATTATTTTATAAAAAACTTCTGTACACAGTATCAAAGATTTGGATCAGACTATGGCAGTAAAATTGATACAGTCTTACATTCCGTCCTGTAGGAGCAGTGATATCATGGGATTCATGCTGTAGGAGTCATAGCCGCCATCATCCTTCCTCTGTAGCACGACTGCAGAATGTAAGACTGTATCAATTTTACTGCCATAGTCTGATCCAATTCTTTGATACTGTGTACAGAAGTTTTTTTTTTTTATAAAATAATGAGAATAAACATTAAAGTTTTAAAAATAATAATGCATATGAAAAATCTTTGTTGATGGTAAATGCATGAAAAAGACTGAAAAAATATTGAGAGGTAGTTTATGTGAATATACGTCTCTCCTCTCAGTAGGTGTGTCTTCCCTCACTAAAGAGTTGTGACATCATTATTTTGTGCTAGCAGTGGAAGGGAAAGGATGTCAGCATTGCAGACCTCCAGCATGCTTCTCATGGCTGCAGAGCTGTCATCTCCAGTATCCACAAGCTCCTTGTAACCAGAACACCTGCATTGATATAAGCAGAACACCTTCATTGCTGTAAACAGTTATGTATACAGCCAGAATTGATTAAATAAATATGAGGAATGCACTCTGCTCAAATCAAGTGCTCTTAAATGCCTGTACTTTGCAACGGGCAAATATGATTATAAACAGAATTTTTTCTATGGAATATCTATACAAAACTCCCTAACTTCTTAACTATTGCTGTTGTGACAAGACAAAAGGCCTTGTCATTGAGGGCTGATATGTGCCACCGTACCTCAGGGCTACGGTGGAGTGAGCCAGATAAATAGGTCTGCAACCTTAGGTTGCAGACATCTTGATTACGTTTACATCACTGCTTTAAGCAGTGATTCCGAGTCTGGCTTTTACTGGAGCAGTCTTAGAGCTGGGTGGGGGACTGCTCCCACATATCTATTCCAGGATTTCCTGTGGCCTATAAAGCCAGGAAGTCAGCAGGCCTGGGTGTGGTACGCCACTCCAAACCTGGAGTTGGAGAGGAAGGATCTTCTGTGTGAAGTCTCTGAGGAAAGCTGGAATTACCCTGCGTACATGCTGCTACTCTTGTGTATGGTGAGCTGAACCTGTTATGTTTACATTACTGCCTGAAGCAAGGTCCTGTTTAAGTTCTGTTTACACATCTGCTGAAGAAAAGCTGTTTATGTTCTGGACTTTCTGTTTAATAAAACCCTGTTAAAGAGGACGCATTTGTTGTCGTGGTCCCTGTGACGGAGCTGACCTCCCACAAGTGGAGGAGTTGATGCGGGCAGTCTCGCGCTCCTGGAAGAGTCACAGAGGGCAATAAAAGACTGCATGTCCTGGATTAAAGCTGTGGCAGCAGCGTAAACAGGTGCTTCCATTATGGTTGAGCTCATCAAGCAACTGGTGCAAGCCAATCTCCAGCAGCAGCAGATCAGTGCCCAGGAGCAGAGGGCACACACGGAGCCCATGCAGGCCCAACGAGAGCCCAACCAGCTCCTGGTCCGTCAACTTGCTGCGATGGCAAAAACCGCTAAAAAGAGGGAGGAACCAGTGGATGACAACGCCAGAATCCGAAAATCAGTGAGAGAGGCGCTAATAAAGATGACCCCGGAAGACGACATAGAGGCCTTCCTAACAATCTTTGAATGAGTGGCAGAGCTTCCCATCGAGCAATGGGAGGAAGTCCTGGCGCCCTAACTGACCGGAGAACCACAGAAAGCCTACTTTGATCTTCCGCTGCAAGATGCTAAAGTCTACAGCAAGTTGAAGGCCGAAATCCTCACCCACCTAGGGGTGAATCAGGCGGTCCGAGCCCGGCGAGTGCAACACTGGGAGTATGAGCAAGACAAACCTCCTAGGTCACAAATGTTTGATTTGTTCCACCTAGTACAGAAGTGGCTCCCACCAGAATCCTGTACCCCATTGCAGATGGTGAAGAGCGTGGTGATGGACCGGTTCGTCCAAACCCTGCCCAGAGCCATACAATGCTGGGTCGCTCAAGGAGATCCCCAGTGTGCGGATGACCTGGTGAGCCTGGTGGAGAGATACCAAGCCGTGGAAGTATCCTGTGACAGACCAACAGGCAGCAAGTCCGTCTCTGGTCGCTACAGAGGAGAGCCAGGTCGTGCAAAGAGGTGGCCAAAACCGTCTCAAGAGGGGCAAGTCCGGGCTGATACCCGATCTCCAGCGAGGAGTCCATGCCCCATGATTTGCTGGAGATGTCATGGCTCGGGGCACATAGCAGCACACTGCCTCCAGTCCTCAGAGCCCATGGACTGCAACGTAGGCCGCCGCTGTTCCTGGTTCGCCTACCATGCCTACAGTGCTGTACCTCACCCTAGCGAGGGTCCCCAGGTGTGCCAGGTAATGGTCAACGAGGTCGCAATGTGTGGACTTCTGGACTCCGGGAGTTTGGTGACCCTGTTAAGGGCCACACTCCCACATGTACGGGTCCCCGGCAAGAAGGTTGGGGTACAATGTATCCAAGGGGACACTAAGAACTACCCGTTGGCCTAGATGACTGTGGCTACAGAGCAGGCTACCCTGTCCCATATGGTGGGGGTTGTAGAAAATCTCATGTACCCCATAATATTGGGAAGAGACTTTCCGGAGTTTTGGGACTTGTGGAGTAAGGCCATTCCCGTGGGCCACAAGAGGGGCCCAAAGGGTCCTGAAAAGTGTAATAAAGTAAAAATGAATGTGCATAATGAGAGTCCACAGGAATTTCCATTGGTGGTATTAGCAGGGGATGAAAATAAGGGAACATCCCAGGAAGCTAATCTCCCTGACCTGGAGGTGTCCCGGGAAAATTTGGGGACCGCCCAGCTCAGGGACCTGACGTTAAACACCGCTCTAGAAAATGTCACGGTGATAAATGGTGTTCCCCAAGAACCAGGGGCGGGTCACAGGTCACTTCACCATGGTTAACGATTTACTGTATCAGGTAACTAAAGTGAGGGAGAAGGTGGTGGAACAACTGCTGGTACCAGGGCCCTACCGGCGGATGGTATTGGACCTAGCCCATGCTCACATGTTGGGGGGACACTTGGGGGTAGATAAGACCCAGGAGCGAATCTAACAAAGATTTTATTGGCCAGGATGTCATCAGGAAACATTGGATTTTTGCCAGTCCTGTCCCACTTGCCAATTAACCGCCCCCCGTGTCGCATTTCCGGAGACCATTAGTGCCTCTGCCCATTATAGAGACCCCCTTCGAGTGGATAGCAATGGATCTGGTAGGCCCACTGGTAAAATCAGCTAGGGGTCACCAATATATTTTGGTGATACTAGATTATGCTACATGGTACCCGGAAGCAGTACCCCAAAGAAATTCCTCTTCAAAATCTATTGCCCGAGAGTTGGTGCACATTTTTTCTATTACAGGTCTGCCAAAAGAGATCCTGACCGATCAGGGAACACCCTTCATTCCCAGGTTATGAAAGAGCTGTGCAAGGTCCTGAGCATAAAGCAGCTATAGACATCAGTGTATCATCCGAAAAAACTAAGGGGCTAGTAGAGCGTTTCAATAAAACACTGAAGGCCATGCTCAGGAATGTCGCAGAAAAGGATGGCCGGGATTGGGACTGTTTAATTCCTTACCTGCTGTTCTCTATAAGATAAGTCCCTCAGGCCTCAACAGGGTTTTCACCTTTTCAACTGCTCTACGGGCGACATCCTCCGGGGTTTTTTCTTTGGGCGTGCAAAGGAACCTGGGAAAGCGAGGCCCTCCATACAAAAACCCTCATTGAGCACGTGGCTCAAATGCAGGAGAGAATAGCCAGGGTCATGCCCATAGTTAAGGGGCATCTTCTTCAGGCTCAAGAAGCCGAAAGTAGGGTGTAGAATAAAACGGCCTGGATCAGACAGTTCCGCCCTTGCGACTGGGTACTCGACCTTGTACCCACTGTGAAAAGTAAGTTCCCAGCGAAGTGGCAGGGACCGTTTGAGGTCCTGGAAAAAGTTAATGAGGTAAACTACAAGATATATCAACCGGGCAAAAGGAAGCCAATCCAGTTGTATCATGTAAACCTCATCAAGCCCTAGAAAGATAGGGACATGACGGGTACCCCATGTCTGCTTACCCAGTCGACAGCAGGGTTCCAAGATGTCACTATTGCGGATACCCTCTCACCCTCCCAGAAGCAGCAGTGCCGGGAACTGTTAGAGCAAAACAAGGATATGTTCTCTGATCTACCTGGTCTCACATCTGTGATTGAGCATGAGATAGTCACCGAGCCTCATGTTAGAGTGAATATAAAGCCATATAGAATCCCTTAGGCCCGTAGGCAAATGGTTTCCCAGGAGGTGGAACGGATGTTAGAATTAGTGGTCATTGAAGCATCTAAGAGTGGGTGGTCAAGCCCCATAGTCTTGGTGCCAAAACCCAGTGGAGAATGGCGCTTCTGCAATTACTATAGGAAGCTCAATGAGGTCTCTAAGGTGGACGCCTACCCCATAACACAGGTAGACGAACTTATTGTAAGGCTAGGGCCGGCCCGGTATATCACCATATTAGACCTCACCAAGGAGTACTGACAAATTCCTCTGTCAAAGGAAGCCAAGGAGAAGACTGTCTTGGCATATAAGAGGCCAAGTACTTGGGGTATATTGTGGGAAGGGGCCAAATCAAGCATCAGGCCAAGAAGGTGGAAGCCAACCAACGCTGGCCACGTCCCCTAACAAAGACACAGGTTAGGGCATTCCTGGGCATTGTTGGCTACTACCGCCGGCTTGTGCCAGACTTTGCCACAGTAGCCGCCCCTCTAACCGAGCTAACAAAAGGGTCCCAGTCTGTGATGGTAAAATGGTCCCCGGAGGCTGAAAAGCTTTTTGGGAATTACAACACGCTTTATGTAAACAGCCAGTATTGGTGGCTCCAGACTTCACTAGTGAATTTATTGTGCAGACGGATGAGTCAGATGTAGACCTGGGCGCAGTAATGTCGCAAAAACACCCCGTGATGTACCTTAGCCGCAAGCTTTCCTCGGCAGAAAAAAACTATTCTATTGTGGAGAATGAATGCCTGGCCATTAAGTGGGCATTAGACGCCCTCAGGTATTATTTGTTAGGTAGACAATTCACACTATTCTCTGACCATGCGCCATTAAGATGGATGAAGTTAAAAAAGGGAATAACGCCAGAAAAACGCGCTAGTTTCTGGCATTGCATGACTTCTCCTTTAAGGTCAAACACAGGCCTGGTAAATTGCATGGTAATGCAGATGCACTATCGAGAGTGCATTAGTGTGGGGGTGGGGGAATTATTAACATTGTCTAATTAGTGAAAGTGCCCAGCCCCTCAGCTGTTGGCAGTAGGGGGGTATTGAACTAAGACGAAATGCTTGTTTTTGAGGGCCGATATTTGCCCACTGAGCATCATGGCTAGGTGGAGGAGCCAGATAAAATAGGTCCCTCAACCTTAGGTTTGCAGACATCTTGATCGTTTACATCACTGCATTAAGCAAGTGATTCCTAGTCTGGCTTTTTACTGGTGAGCAGTCTTAGAGCTGGGTGTGGACTGCTCCTTCCCATATCTATTCCAGGATTCCTGTGGCCCAAAAGCCATGAGAGTCAGGGGCCTGGTGTGGGTACACCACTCTAAGCCTGGAGCTGGAGAGGAAGGATCTTCTGTGTGAAGTCTCTGAGGAAAGCTGGAATTACCCTGCGTACATGCTGCTACTCTTGTGTATGGTGAGCTGAACCTGTTATGTTTACATTACTGCCTGAAGCAAGGTCCTGTTTAAGTTCTGTTTACACATCTGCTGAAGAAAAGCTGTTTATGTTCTGGACTTTCTGTTTAATAAAACCCCGTTAAAGAGAATGCATTTGTTGTTGTGGTCCCTGTGACAGAGCTGACCCCCCCTACTGTGTATAATTACCAAAACCCCTCCCCCCCCCCCCCCCCCGAGTAATCTCACTAGCAGCTTTTCCTGTGTGAAATCGCTATTAAATGTTTTTTCTGCCTGCTGGCAAACCAGCAAACACAGGCAGCAGTGTGTTAACTACAGAGATTAAGGTGGAAATGGTGTTCAACAGGAAATACAGTGACATACACATAAGATGGTCGTGTAATTTTAGAAGCCAATGAGAGCCCTAAAGCCTCATTGGTGACATTTTTGACCCCTCTCTGTGCTCTGTGCTGATTGGCTGGCTGCCAAAACTGGAGGTAGCAGCTGAAAAAGGTGCTGAACGCCGGTTTGTCTTTTTTTGTTTCCCCTTTGTGTTCCCCCGAGCCAAAACTTTTTACTGAACTTGCGGCAAAATATTCATGTCAACTCACACGGAAACTTAGCCTGGTCCAAAACAGTTTCAGTCTCAACACAAACCATGACATCGACAGGCACATGCATGTAAAGCATGAATTGCTGTGGAAGAGTCCACTTTGAGAAAAGAGCCACACGGGTGTCCTGGGCATCCAACCACCATGACATCTTCTACCTCTGCCAATTCCAAGCCCAAGCGGTCCTCTGCTGCTGATGTTCCGGAGCAGCATGAACAAGCACCAACTCCGGTTCCAGGGACTGTCGGCCGATTCTCACCATGAGCAACACAGTCTACACTTCCACTTCCCCCAGTGTGACCTGCACGCTGTACAGCAGCCAGACCCCCGGCCAGATTTATGTGTATTAGGTGTGGGAGCATAAGAAACACTTTCACCCCAACCATCCCAAAGCCAAAAGCCTGAATGTCGGCATTTCCAGGCTGTTGGCCTTGGAAATGTTGCCTTTCCACCTTGTGGACACAGATGGGTTCCGCCACGTCATAGCACTTGCATGGCCCCAATATCAGATGCCTAGCAGGCATGTCTTTGCCAGAAAAGTTGTTTCTGCCCTGGCGGCCACGTTGCAGAAAAGATCTCCAGCACATTGGCTGCATCTGTGTCCACCAAAGTCCATCTCACTACAGACACATGGACTAGTAAGCACGGTCAAGGGCGTTACATCTAACTGACTGCTCACTGGGTGAGATGGGTGGATGACAGTGCCTCTGGTGATGGGTCTTGGGCTCGGCGGGCGGACACTTTTCCACACAGCTGGGATGGTGCATGGTGAGTCCAAATCCCCAACCTCCAAGAGTAGCATCACATGCCAAGAGAAACCAAGCCATTCTAAAATGAATCTGTCTTGGAGACCTTCAACACACAGGTCAAGAGGCTGTGGACGGCTTAACGCACTCAGACCGTACCTATGGCAGGGTGCTAAGAACCTGGTGCCAGACCAAGGTGGTGTGCGACATGTGAGAATTTTTTTCGCCCATAGGATCTAACTTACGCACATCCCTTGCCTGGCACATGTCCTGAACCTGGTTGTGCAGAAATTTCTAAAGCGCTATCCGGGTCTTGACTGTCTGCTGAGGAAGGCTCGAGGTCTTAGCTCACACGTCTGGCGTTCGCACCCTGCTTTGGCAAGACTGGCAGCATTACAGCGTGATATTGTCCTCCCCGACAACCGTCTCATTGTTGACATGGCAACACTCTGGAATTCCACCCTCCACATGCTCCAGCGATTGTGGCAGCAGCGTAATGCCATTATGCAGTATGACGAACAGTGGTGAGGACCTTGAGCCATAGAGATTGGAGGCAGGTGAAGGATCTCTGCACGATCGTGACAGTTTTGAAGAGGCCACCAAAATGGTCAGTCAGGACGATGGCATTGTCAGCATGACCATTGTGGTCATATTTTTACTGGAACAAGTGTTAGACACTCTGCAGTAGCATGTCCAAGCAATAATGTAGGAGGAGGCGGACACAGATGCAGACACAGAGCCTTACTCGCCGTCGGATGTAGAAGACCCGACTGTTTCACAGTTTTATCGGTCTTCTTTAGGAGTGGTTCCAGGTCCAGGGCTGGTGCAGGACGGCAGTTCAGCTCACAGAGTAGAGCACATGAGGCTAGCCAGGGCTCTGGTGATGGATGAGGAAGTGGAGGTGGATGGAGAGGGTGGTACTGATTACCCTTCAATGGTAAGAGGTTGGCACAAATTTCAGAAGGAGTAGGAGGAGGAAGATCTGTTTAGTGCCCCTTGACCCCGAGGCTTGGGAGATCCCTGCAGCATTTCACACAGGAGAGCTTGGATGCTACATTACCTGCAACATGATCCCCGCATCATGGCAATAAAAATGAACAGGGATTACTGGGTGGCCACCCTCCTTGATCCACGTTACAAGACAAAAAATGAGCACTTTACTTCCACCCTACTTAAAAAAACGTTGAGATTCTCGGTTCACATAATTTGATCAAAAGATGTTCAAGATGCCCACGACTTTCAACGTGATCTCCAAATAGGGCAGAGACCCTACACTATTCTTACCTCTCAATGGAGCCTCCAGGCCTCTCACTGGGTCAACTGACCTCCTTTATCCAGAGAGAAAAAAAGAAATAAAAAAACCCAACCTGCAAGCTGCACCTCTTATGACAGCTTGTAAGAGTGGGTAGGTGCATAAAATCAAAATGGAGGCACCCTTTCCTCCCCATAGATGTTAAAACATATACACCAAATATAACGTATGGTTCTGCACAAAATACACTTTCTGGAAACCACATATCGAACCTGGGTTTACTCCACCCACACAAATTGACAGTAAATGCCGGAATTTATGAGACCAGTGCCTCATTGACAAACCGAGAACATCTGTTTGCGTCATCTTCACAATTCTAATTGTCATGGTGGAACAAAATTAGCAATGTGCCAATGAGCCTTAGCAGCAGCATCAACAGCAGCAGGCGGTGTGGCAGAAGCCTACTGGGTGATATTTTTCACTTGTTTGTACCACCCTCACCAACACCGGCAAAGCAGGGCAGCAGTCAGACACACAGAGACCACCATAAGAGCATGGTCCATGAGTACCTGCGGCTCAAACCCAATGTTTTTGGACTTGGTCTGGACCCATTTGACTTCTGGATGTCCAAACTGGATGAATAGCCTGAGGTGGCTCGGCACGCCATAAAAATGTTATCCTGTCCGGCAGCCAGCATTATGTCGGAACGAACAATCAGCACAGCTGGCGGAGTGATGATTGACAAACGTGTCTGTCTTTCCCCCGATAATGTGGATTGTTTGACATTTATCACAATTAGGGATCAGCGATTATAATCGACAAAGTTGAAATCGGCAAGATTTTTAGGCTGATCGGAAATTTCCAATCACGCGATATTTTAGGTGACAATCTGCAAATAATCTATTACTATTGCGCCATTTAACGGCGCTTCCTGTCATTTTTGCGGGCCAGCAAATCAGCTTAGAGCATAGAGCAGGCGGTGGGCTGGTGTGCGACTGTCATGACGTGATTTGTAAGGTTGTCATTGGCTGGAAAAATCACATGACCTCGTTTTGCATAGAACAGTGTTTCCCGTTCAGTATGAGTGTTTCAGTGTCTCTCACTAGAGAAAGACATGTACTAGGTCTATCTCAATACAGCTCAGCTCAGAGACACAGTTCTTCTCTTTATTCATACAGACAACTATGCTTTTATCTGTGAACATTAGAATATAGGTAGAATAGAGACTTTCAGGTCTTAGTTACGACAGAGACTTTTAAAAAAGCATCTAACGCTGTACAGCCAGGCGAGGGGGAGGGAGGGGGGCGGACGGACAGACAGACTGACAGGCTGTCTTTGGAAATGAGGGTGTATATTGTTCAGACCAGACTCTGCTTTGAACCTGCGACTGAAATGCATTTTTTTAACCAATAGTTTGGCAGCACACCTCGCACTGAGTGAAAATGTCACCTTTTATTTTGTGCACCCCAGTTTTTTTCAAATAGCCCTTGTAACTTAAATTTGGATACAGAATTTTTCTAGTTAACTGCTTGTGTAATTGTCATGATGTAAAAACCACCTTTTCTATCCGTAATAACTTTTTAAATTGCTATTTTCCACTTTGGAGTAGGGGCAGCACAGTTTTGTTCAAAGAGCCACCTTGTACTTACATTAGGATACAGAAATTTTCGAGTTAACTGCTGGTGTAGTTTCATTGGTGCAAAAACTCCTTTATTATCCATAAAATCTTTTAAATAGCTGTTTTTCACTTTGGTGCACCCCGTTTTTGTTCAAAGATGCCACCTTGTAATTACATTTGGATACAGACAAATTTCATAAGTAACTGTTGGTGTATTTAAATGTGCAAAACCCACCTTTTTCTTATCCATATAACTTTTAAATAGCTGTTTTACTTTGATGCAGCACAGTTTTGTTTTCAAAGAGCCACCTTGGTACTTACATGTAGGATACAGAAAGTTTTTCTAGCAACTGCTAGTGTAATTTTCATGGTGCAAAAACAACCTTTTCGTATCCGTATACTTTAACCACTAGGAATACTGGACGCGTGATCCCGCCTAGAACTACTGAAAGGAGTCATTTTGACACCATCTTGTTTCGTTTATTTTTAGAGTTTCACTTGTGGTTATTATTAATAATTATATTTTTGTAATGTATTATTATTGTGAGATCCACAGTAATTCTTTTGATTGTTTTTTTTCTGCTTTCCTTATTTTTTCTACAGAAATAACAATAATTATAAATGACGTTTTTTCAAACTTTTTTTTATTCAAGTGCACACATAGAAACAACACCTGAAGAACAAAAAGCAGAGAAAATGTAGTGGAGGAGCATAAAAATGAAAATATGGAGCATAATCCGCCTTCTAAACATTTTGTGTTTTGCAATTTAGGCATTGCCTTTTGATTTATGGCATTCCAATGCCCACACAAATACTTACCACAAGTCTTTACAATTGCCGACAGATCTATTTTTCATTGCACTTTCTTTGATATGGCAAAATTTTGTTTGAACCATCATTCTGAGCATGTAAAAACTTGGGACGTGGAACCTTGTTCCCTATCTGTGACATAATGGACCACTCAATCTCTCACAAGCGTTTGCAAAAATGCCTTGCGTGACATTTTTGGTGGGTATTCTCCTTGAATATTATCCATGCATTTATACCGTCGCAAAGCTAAGGCATTTTACAAATGCATGGGAACAGGCCATTCCTTGTGCATTTTCGTGTGTATATTTTTCGGTGCCATCTGATCCACTACATTCTACTCCCATATTATGATTCATTGTAAAACTTACCGTTTTCTGGAGTTTTTTTTAGCGGAATCAGACGCAACAACACCATCTGGAATGGACGGAACTCAAAATACAACAAATTTTGTTGACCTTTCCTTGATAAACTGTAAGTGTATAAATTGTCTTCATTTCTAAACACTTTAAGTGTTGAACAATTCCTCTTTCCATGGATTTTATTTCTTTATGGCACTTCTCGCCTAATCTTTCTTCAGTGTTCCCACGATTGTTGTTCCTTTGCTTTTTAGCTGTTTAGCTAATGTTTACTGAAGTTATAATAATTATCGGTTTGTAACATTGCGACCTTTTTTCAAAAACGGGTCCAATAACTTCATTACCACATGGTCAGCTAAACGTCCACAGCACGCGTGTGTCATCTTTGCCTAGATAAGGGAAGCCATTTTCCAGATATTTGCTATCCTTATCAACACTAGCCATATTTGTGGCCATATTTATCTGGATTTTGGAAGGCATGTACTGCGTGAATGGGACACCTAGTTTTGCTTGGAAAAGTTGCTCATCCACCGTTATGTATGGTCCAGGTTTTGTAACACGCAATACAATTTTCAATAAACTCTGTCCCCACACAGTATACAAATAAGCAAACTTGACCGGTTTTTGCAGTCTCTCCGATGCGAGTAATTTCTCATCAAATTCTTGAAAAACCTCATAATATCAACAAAGCGGTCCCTAGGACATTGTCGCTTTGCAAAATCGGTATATCCCCCAGTCATACACCAAATACTGCTAATCGAGTGAGGTTCGTGCCAGAATATTCCACGATCATAGAATATCGCAATGGAATGCATCTACTCCTCATCCAGATAAGAGTAAACTTGTAATTATGTTTTCCTGCATGCTTCGCAAGCGTACATTTCTTTATATGTGTCAATATATATGAATCAAAAAATAAACGCCATGCGCCTCAAAGGACAATCGATAATGATATTTTTCTTCTGGCGTATCCTGTAGGGCCAGGTGCTTCTCGAAGAATATTTTGCTGTCACGCCTACCAGGCAGTGTTTCTCCAATTCAACAGTTTCAATTTGAATACAACCGCAGAAACTAGAGTATTCCTTCAGATTCGCTTCTCTGGTGTTTGTTGTAGCATTACCTTCCGCCGCCATCGTTACCTGTTGTTCTTTCATATCTGGGACTTTTGCTGTTTTTTTTCTGTCCACGTCCAGGAGGATTGGACACGAGCAACATAACTGCAAGAGCCCAGATCACCAGTTGATGTGCTTGAATATCTGGAAAAGAGTTTGATGAATATTTTAGAATTATTGTTTTGTAAGTCCTGCACACTGGCTGGATTAGCGCGGAATATCCAGCCGATATTCTCACCACAATCCGGCCCGTACCTGCCCGCTCAGGTACAGAGCGAGTTTTCATACCTGAAGCTCCGCTCCGAACACCCCGGGCTGGAGCCGCTGTCTGGGACGGAGCCGTGCTTGCGCGTAAGTCAAGCGCTGCTCTACCCTGACAGCGGCTCCAGCCCGGTTCGGAGCGGAGCTTCAGGCATGAACGGGCAGGTACGGCATGTATTGCGGCCAAATATCCAGATGGCTATTCAAGCCAGAATTTCTACTAGTGTGCACAGGACCTAACTCAGTGTGGGGAAGAACAAATAAATAGCACATAACTACTTACCTTCTGGATGTTTCCTTTCTGATTCTTCAGATTCACTTGATATGTTCGAGGGAATGAAATCTTCATCACTGCAGAATCAATACATGTTTCCTGCAATTCGGATTCCGATTCATTCACGGTATGGATTGCAAAGTAGCCAGAATATCCTGAGGCTTTATCAAAACGTCATCTCGTCCAATTCCTCACAAATTCCAAATTCTATATAGTTCCCTGCTGAAAAATAGAATTGAAACGAAAACTAAAAGAAATAAAAAACTGTTCTGCCACCTTCCAAAGTAGGTTGGCTGAATCAGTTGACAGGACAGCTAAACTATTTCATAACAAAAAATTCATACCTGACTGAGTCTCAGAGCTCGTATGTCTGCTCTGTTTCTCTTTGTCTCTTCATCTGAACTGATAGTAACAGTTACTATCGCAGAATACTGTCCTCCTGCTAGACCTTAGAAAATCACCACCCTTCATTAGCATAAATAAGAGCCTGAGTAGACAAGCAAGTTTGTTCAGCATTAACACAGTAATACAAGCGGTAAACACAAGGAAAATGTAAAAAGTTGACATTAAATTGAACCATACTATATGAACCATCAGGGTTAAATAAGACAGAGTGAAAGAAAATTATTATGTCACAAAAACTTTATAACAACATTTAGTGACAAAAAGGCCTCAAAATATGTAGGGATCAAAATGAACTCCTTCAGTAGTTTTTGTTATTTTCTTGGTAATTTTGAAAAAAACGCGCAATTTTTTACAAAATATTTATTCTCAACAAAATCTTTTTTCACATCATATTTTGAGGAAAGTCACCGAGTTTCAAGCCGGATATATTCTGAAAAATGTAGTCACAGAAGAGAAATAAAAAACGAAAGGAGTCAAAATGACTCCATCAGTAGTTCTAGTATTAAATAGCTGTTTTTCACTTTGGTGCAGCACAGTTTTGTTCAAAGAGCCACCTTGTACTTACATTAGGAATACAAGAAATTTTCTAGTAACTGCTGGTGTGTATTTCTTTGGTCAAAAACGACCTTTTCTTTCCATATAACATTTAAATAGCTGATTTTTTCACGTTGGTCACACAAGTTTTGTTCAAAGAAGTCCACTATGTTCTCACATTAGAATAGAGAAATTTTCTAGTAACTGTTCTCCTGTGTCATTGCTGCAAAAAACACAATTTCTCATCCGTGTAACTTTTGAATAGTTTTATTGCGCTCGGTTTATCTCAGTTTGGTGCAGATAGCACTGTTGAAAACTATCAATTCCTAGTCCTACTGGGCATTTGTAAATCCCTGGGACTGAAGGAAGAACACTGTTGATTTTGTCTTACGGTTCTTCCACCAGACCGCATTTCACAGGTATTCAAATAGAAACAATTCTGTTTCTAATCCTAGTTGGCTGTTGGAAATTAGAGGGATTTATGAATAGCTGTGATTTTGCCGTCTTTCAATAAGAGACTGTCAAAAACTCTTCCATACCTTTTTAAATTTATATCTTTCTGAACATGGAGGGGAAATGCGGGTGGTAAGCGAGCAAAGGGGGGTGTAGGACATGGAGGTAGAGGTACGAGAGAAGGTCTCTCTAACCAGTGCTGGCGACAACATGCAAGCCATCGGATCGTCGAGTGCAGGACCGTCAGGCCTGTCATCGCTGGGTCGGTGCCCTGTGATTCTCAGTAACGAACAGCGTCGGCAATCTGTTCTTCAATGGTTAATGCAACCTGCATCCAGCAGTCTTACCTCCTCGTCCTCCCAGTCACGGCCACAAATGTCGCCATCATCATCGTCAACATCGGTCCAACATGAAGCGAAGGCAGCCCAAATGTGGATAATCCATTTTCTGAAGACCTCTTTGATGACAAAATGCGGTTGGGGTCAGAAAGCATTTCAAAAGATCAAGAAGCCAAAGAGGATGATTTTTTCTGCTCTGGCGCCCAATCAATAAGGCCCTCAGAGGAGGAGAAGGAAACCAGTCAATTGGCAAAAATCCCGGGCGGTCGGCAACGCCTTGCAGTGCCTCTTGCTTGTAGCCCGCAGCTCCAGGATGCAGAATGTCAGGATGACGAAGTCACCTATGTTGATGATGATGACAACATTGTGGATCCAATGTGGTCTTTTCAGCAGAATTTGCTTGCGAGCGCTTCATCCCCTGGACTAGGAGGAAGATGATGGGGTAGTGTCAGTACGGGTCCCACCTCAAAAAGGGAGAGGGTGGTCGCACAAGTCCGCTGAGATTATTCCGCCAGCCATGATCAGCGGAAACACCGCTCCTCGCTTATCGCTGTCGAAAAGGTCTGGGACCTCTCAAGTCTGAGCCTTTTTCGAGCAAGCCTCTGATTCACCCAGCAATGTCATATGCTGCCTTTGCTGTAAACGCATCAGTGGAGGGAAGAATCTTAGGTGTTTAACCAACAGCAACATGTCTAGTCACATGCAGCGAATGCATGAGTTGAAATGGAGGCAACACTTGGCCAAAAAAGGCCATACCGATCCCGGGCTTCCAACCACTGTCACACCCCTCTGTCTCTGCCTTCCTCCTCCTCCTCTCCCCCGGCCCAAAGGGGTTACTAAAGCGCCAGGGTCTTCAGAGTAAAGATCAAGGTAAGCCTCCGTTTCAGTCTAAAACCGGGGCCCCGAGTTTCCACCAGCAACCAGGCCCCATCCTACCCCTTCCCCTTTCCCCCAGTTTGGACCTGCACGCCGTTCCCAAGGCTTTTGGGCCTTGGAAATGTTCCCTTTTTCCATCTGCAGGACATAAAATTGGTTCCCCACTTTCAGGGCCCTTTCCCTCCCCCCAATTTCCAGATCCCGAGCGGGCATTTCTTTTAAAAAACCCTTTTCCCGGCCTGGCCACCCAATGTTATCTAAAATTTCAAGTGCGTTGTCTGCATATGTACCCGGGCAAAAGTCCATCTGCCCGCGTACATGGACTAGTAAGCACGGCCAAGGGCCCCTATATATCAGTGACAGAAATGGGTGAGCCGGGTGGATGTCTTTGGTGGGTAACGGTGGCCTAGATGGGCGCACGCTCTTAAAAAACAAAGGGGATGGTGCAGGGGTTTTTTCCCCCAAAGGCCCCCCCCCCCCCCTCCCTTGGTTTTAGCATCACGAGCCAAAAAAACCGGGCCCATTTTGAAATTAATCTGTCTTGGAGACCGTCCACAACAGGTCGGGAGCTGTGGGGGGCCCTTTTTCGCAACGAGACAGAGGCTGGGTCTTGTCCCGTAAAGGGTGGTGTGCAAAAACGGTCAAAATTTCCCTGGCCCCCCTTAAAGATGGGTTTAGACTGGAGAAACCCCCTTGATGGCATTTGTCATGAACCTCATTGTCCAAAATTTCTAAAGCGCTCCCCGGTTCTGGACTGCCTGTGGGGAAAGGGCCCTTGAGGTCTGAGCTAAACTTCCCCGTTGGGCACCCTGCTTCATCCCGCCGGGGCTGCGTTGCAGCGTCAGCCCCGGTTCTCCCCTTCAACTTCTCATGTTGCGGGGCAACACGCTGGAATTCCACCCCCCAACTGCTCCAGCGATTGTGGAGCGCAAAATGCATTACGCAGTCCCGAAGTAAACACATGGCCGCAAGCAGCGGTGCGGACCTCGGGTGTTGAGCCCCCCGAGTGTGGGGCGGGTTTGGAAAGAGTCTGCCCCATCCTTGCCAGTTTTAAAGGAGCCCCCAAAAAGGGTCAGTGCAGACAATATCGGGGTCCCCCAGGGGGACGGAGGGGAGGGAACAGAGGCGGACGGGGTTTTCTCCCCGGGTAAATCCAAGGGCCCGGACATTTTACAAAAATTTTGATCGGTCTTCATTAGGCAGTGGTTCGGGGTCCAAGGCTAGTGCAAGGCAGAGGAAGCGGAGGAGGAGGATGAGTTATTCCTCTACATCGACGTTAACGATGTCCCTGCCTTTGAACAAGGTTGGCACGGATTCGAGGCGGAGGGGGGAAGATGGGGAAGGGATCAGTTTACTAGTCCCCCTCGACCAGGGGGTTTGGGGAAAATAAAGGGCTCAATCTTTCACATGTGTGTTGGATGCCCCCTTTCCTCCAACATGTTTCCTCGCTTTAAAGGGCCCATCAAATTAACAACATTTAAATGGGGGGCCACCCTCCTCAACCCCCGGTAAAAAGAAAAAATTCAGCATTTTCCCTTTCCACCCCCCCAAAATTAGAGAGTAAAAGGGCGGGAAATTTGGAGACCGTCCCTGATTGATCAATTTGGGGGAAATCTTTTGGTTGTTCACGTTCTTAAATGTCAGGGTGGAACAACGTCAGCAACAAAGACAGCAGTAAAAGTGAAAGCGCAGCGGGCAGCACCCGGGCATTGTGGCGAACCCTTTAAGGGGGAAACCCTCTGGCAATCTTTATTTCCCACCTCACCAACGATGTAATGCAGGGCCACATTAAAACAAAAGAAAACCGGTTTTCCGATTATGGTGAACGACATCTGGGGTTAAACACCAAGGGTTTTTGGTATTTTCCCCCGGCCCCAAATCGACTTTGGGTATCCAAAATGGATAAATTTTCCCGAGCTCGGGGCCCCCACGCCATAGGGGTTTTTTTGCCCTTCCCCCAGACCCGCGTTTTATTGAGTGGCCCTTCCCCCCAAAGCTGGGGGGTTTTCATTACAGACAAAGGGCACCCGGCTTTCCACGAAAATGTTGATCTTTTGACTTTCTAAGATAAAATCAGGCGTGGATCTCTGATGTGTTGGGGCCCCCAATTGCCGAGGTCCCCCGATTATTGTGGTTATTCACATTCTCTTCCAAAAAAATTTGGTCCTCTAAAAAAAATTTTTTTTTTAAAGATCATTTCTTACTGAAATTTTTATTCTCATTTCCCCAAAAGGTCTTTTTGTCTTTTTTCCGGTGAGGAGGGGTAAAAGACCCCAAATTGTACAGGTTTTCCATAAAAAAACCCGTTTTTCCATTTACTACTTTTTCAAAAAAATTTTTTCGAAATTGTCATAGGGTTTTTTGGGGTATGGTTTTTAAAGATACGCTATAGTAAAGGCCCTTTGAAAAAATTGTGGTTTCTAAGGAGCATTTCTCCCTAAAAATTTTTAACAGTGGTGAGAAGTCATTTTTATAATTTTTTTGGGGCATTTTGCTGTGAAATGCAGCTAAAAAATAAAAAGGTCCTATTTTTAAAAAAAAAAGTGGGCAAAATTTCCAAACCCCCCGACATTTTTTCTTCACAATTGTCAAGAGTGGCCAAATGGGCATGTTTTGAATTTTTTTTGGGATGTTTTTGTGAAATACGTATATACCCGGTCCTTTTTTAAAAAATGTGGTTTTTTAAAAAAAGACATTTTTTTCTTCACAATTTTTTCAAAAGTGGCTCAAGGGTGATGTTATGAAAATTTATGGGGCATTAAATGCCCCGTCAAAAAAAGGAATAGGTAGGAACACTGTTTTAATTTGGGAACCCTATTGCAAAATGAATTTTTTTTGCCCAAAATCTTTAAATAGCTTGCAAAACCCCGTAGTTTTTGGGGCAAAATTGTTTAATACAAGTAAAAAAAAAAAAAAGTTCCCTCCTATTTTTAAAAATTTTGTTTTTCTAGAAATTTGGAATTTAACTAAAAAAAATTCATGTACAAAATATTCCCGATACAAAAAATTCCCCCTGAAATTTTACAAGGGAGGTAAGCAAGACTTGAAAGGGTTTAGGTTTTTTCAGAGGACATGGAAATATGGAGCACATTTGCCCCCCAAAAACAGAGACAATTTCCTCCCAACCCCAAATTTAGTAAAATGAGAAAAAAAATTTCCCAAGAAAAAGGGCACCTGGGTAACCACCCGAATTTCCAAAGGGGGTCCAAATTTGGGCCGCCTCAACGGAGGGGGAAGGCTCTCGTAGAGGCAGAAATTTTTTCAAGCGCTACCCAGGTCTTGATGTGTACAAGGAAGGTGGATGTTTTGCTCCCCTCTTCCCCTTCCCCCAATCTGCTTCAAACGACTTTTTCGTTGCTGCGTCATAAGGGAATTTTTGCAGTGTTAAAGGATGAAGGACGCCCGCCTGGGCTTCAAAAGCACCCCCTGTAAAAAAACGGGCCCCGCTAGCTGAACCCGGTTTTTAATAGATGACCAACACCAGCCTGGCTCTCACCCCACCCACTGTAAAAACCGGGTTTCCCGCCCAGCTGAACCTGCATGTTAAAGATGACGGGGCGCCAGCCCCTTGCTCTCACCTCTCACTGTAGTCCGGGGCCCCGCCCGGTGAATGCGTTTATCCACGTTTACAGCCTCACCCACCCCTTTTATCAGTTAATTTTCCCCCAACCCATTTACCGTTGAATGCAAAGGTTTTCAGGGCAGGGCCCCGTTGGAAACCCATGGGGACATCTGGGTTTTGTTTGCTTTAAATTTTTTAAAGTCACAGTGGGACAAAAAACACCAGTAGAATGGCAAGTACCTCTAGCTGACGCAGAAATTTGGGAAAAAGAGGTTTTTTTTAATAAAGTTTATTTCTTATTGCAAAAATTTTTTGCTGATGGTCCAAAAAGGGGAGATTTTTGGTTTTTTGGGTCAGCTGCGTTAAAGGGGTATGGATAGTCAAAATTTTCCCTTTCCCTAAAATACTTTCTTCAAAAAACTACTTTTTTTCTGTCACTTTTTAATCTGTGGGTATGCGGGGTTTGGGGGTTTATGCTGTGGGGCCCCCACAGGATGGGAAATGTTCCAAATTCAACTAAAAAGGTGGTTGAAAAGGGCTCCTTTTTACGGAAAATTTTTTAATTTTGTGGGTCAGGGAAAGGGGGAAGGTTTTTGCTGCGGTCCAGGAAGGGATAGTAAATTTTTAGTTCAAGTAAAATTTTTGGTTCAAATTTAAAACTGCCTTTTGCACTTTTTTAAATTTTTGGGTCATGCAGGTTTTTAAAAGGGGCTGCTGTGGTACAGGGCAGGGATAGTGAAAAGTCTGTGGGGTTTTTTTTCGTGATCTTTTGCCTAATTGTGTTGCAAAGATGTAGCAAAGTAATTCCCGTTTATGTTGTTTGGTGTTAATTCCGCTTTTACCCCTGTTTGGGTGTAAGAATGAAGGGGTTGTTTTCCCCTCCCATAGACTTTAATGGTCATCGGCAAAAAAACTGTTATTGACTATCCCGAAAACGTCATATAATTGCCAATATGACTATCGTTTTGGTTTTTGTTTGTTGGGCGCCCCTCGTCATCACTAAAACACCCAAAGAATCAAACGTGGGGTTTTTTACAATTTTTTTTTCCCCCGGTTGCCCGTGTCACCAACTTTTAAAAATGTAGTGTGAAATACACTTTCCCTCAGTCATCTATTAACATTCCCGTCTTTAGTCAGTCTGCAGTAAGTCATCTATTAACCGTTTCAGGCCCCATATAGCCAAATCAAATGGGGCCCCCACCCATTACTACTTTTTATTTTTTTTAACATATTTGTGGGTCCCTTTTCAATTAGGGTCCATGGCAGGAGTACTGCCTGTAGTGCCCTGTTGGAACCCCTGGCAGTAGCAGCCGCTATGGAGCCTTGCATCCTGAGGTGTCCCAAAAGCCCCTTTGATATATGATAAGAAACCGGTATTGGAAATGACACATGGTAACTGGCACGGGTGCCAATAGGGCAGTATTCCTGTCAGGGGTCCTAATCAAAAAGGGACCCAGTGATATGTTAAAAAATAGTAACTAGTAATGGGTGGGGACCCCATTTGATTTAGCTGCATGGGGCCCTTAAACATTTAATAGATGACTGACGGCAGCCCTGGCTACCACTGCACCCCTATAACTACAGCCCTGCCAGCTGAACCTCCATGTTCCCCATTGGGATGTTTTTACTGCTACCACATATACGACATGTTCTTGGGCCCTGGTGCAAAAAGTGATAGGGGGGCTCCTGCCAGTTACCATGTTTCATTTCCAATATCAGTGTCTTCTTATGTGTCAAAGGGGCCCCATAGCCACTGCTAGCGCTGCACTTCCTATAGCTACACTATCCTCATCTTTTCAGTTAGCCATTGAAAGGATTTAATTATTTTAGCCTGTGAATTTTTTTCTGTGACTCTTAGAGCCAAATTTTCTTCACTAAGTTGTTCCACGTATCCATTTTACTGTTATGGATGCTAGTTGCAGACTCTCCTCACCTATATAGGTATAAAAATTAACCTGAATATCTTCTCCCATTGACTTTAATGGGGTTTGATATTCGAGTTCGAATTTGACTAAAACTTCATGGCGAACTTTTTAATATTCGAGGTTCTACACAAACTTGAAATTTTTAGTGTTTGCTCATCACTAACTATGTTAACCATTGAAGAACAGATTGGTGCCGTTCTTCAGTACTGAGACGCACAGGGAATCGACCAAGTGATGACAGTCCTGACTGTCCTACAACTAACGATGTGCTTGCTTCTGTGATTTCTGGAGCACTGGAAGGAGTGCCTTGTCTCGTATCTCTATCTCCACACCCTACAACCTCCTTGCTCGCGTTCCACCTCTAGTTCGCTCCATGTTCAAAAAGATATATATTAAAAATGTTAAGGTTTGTTCACAGTCTCTTATTGAAGAGCTCCCCCGGGGGGGGTTTTCCCTTTTTTTTCCCCCCCCCCTTTAAATTATTTTTTTGGGGGTTTTTTTTTGGGGGTTTTTTTTTTTTAAAAATTTTTAAAAATTTTTTGGGGGGCAAAAAGGGGTTTTAAAAAACCCTTTTTTTCAAAAAAAGGAAAACCCCCCCTTTTTTTTTTTTTGGGCCCCCAAAAAACCCCTTTTTTTTTAAAAATTTTTTTGGGGTTTTATTTTCCCTGTTTTTTTTTTTTTTTTTTTTTTTTAAATAATTTTCCAACCCCTTTTTTTTTTTTTCCCCTTCCCCCTTTTGGTTAAAAAAATTTTTTAAACCTTTTTTTTTTTTTTTTAAGCCAAAAAAAATTCTTTTTTAAAAAAATTTTTTTTTGGGAAAATTTTTTTTTTTTTTTTTTGGGGTTTTTTTTTTTTTAAATTTTAAAAAAAGGGGGTTTTTTTTGGGAAAACCCAAAAAGGGGGGGTTTTTTTTTAAAAAAATTTTTTCCTTTTTTTTTTGGAAAAAACCCCCCTTTTTTTTTAAAAAATTTTTTTTTTTTTTGGGTTTTTTTTTGGCCCCTTTTTAATTTTTTTTTTTTGGGGGGGGAAAAAAAAAAAGGGGGGGGGGAAATTTTTTTTTTTTTTTGGGGGGGTTTTAAATTGGGGTTTTAAAGGGGTTTTTTTGGGGGGGGGGAAAAAAAGGGGGGGGAAAAAAAAAATTTTTAAAAATTTTTTTTGTGGTTTTTGGGGGTTTTTTTTTGGGGGGGTTTTTTTTTTTTTTGGGGGGGGGGGGGGACAACCCAAAAAAAAAAAAAGGGGGGGGGGAACAAAAAGGGTTTTTTTTGGGGGGTTGTTGTAAAAGGGGGGAAAAAAAAAAACCGGTTTTTTTTGGGACGCCTTTTTTTTAGGGGGGGGGGGCCCCCCCTTTTTTTCAAAAAAAAAAATTTTTTTTTTTTTTTTTAAAAAATTTTTTTTTCCGGGGAAAAACCCAAAGGGTTTTTTTAAAAAAACCCCCCCTTTTTTACCCCCCTTTTTCCTTTTATTTTTTTTTTTGGGGGTTTTTTTTTTTTTGGGGGGAAAAAAAAGGGGGGGGGGGTTTTTTGGGGGGGAAAAAAAAAAATTTTAAAAGGGGCCGGAAAAAAAAACCCAAAAAAAAAATTTTTTTTTAAAGGGGGGGTTTTTTTTTTTTGGGGGGAAATTGGGGGGGGGGTCGTTTTGGGGGGGGGGGGGGGGGGGTTAAAATTTTTTATTTGGGGGGGGGGGGGGTTTTTTTTTTAAAACCCGGGGGGGGGGTTTTTTTTTTGGGGGGGGGGGGAAAATTTTTTTTTTAAAAAATTTTTTTTGGGGGAAAAAATTTTTTTTGGGGCCCCAAAGTTTTGGGTTTTAAAATTTTAAATTTTTTTTTTTTTTAAAAAAAAAAAAAAAAAAATTTTTTTTTTTTGGGGGGGGGGGGGAAAAAAATTTTTTTTTTAAAAAAAAAAAAATTTAAAAAATTTTTTTAAAATTTTCCCCAAAAAAAAAAAGGGGAAAAATTTTTTAAAAAAAAAACCCCCCCTTTAAATTTAAAGGGAAAAAAAATTTTTTTTAAAAATTTTTTTTTTTGGGGGTTTTTTTTTGGGGGTTTTTTTTTTTTCCCCCTTTAAAAAAATTTTTTTTTTTAAAAACCCCCCCCCGGGTTTTTTTAAAAAAAAAAAGGGGTTTTTTAAAAAAAAAAAAATTTTTTTTTTTTGTTTTTGGCCCCCCCTTTTTTTTAATTTTTTTTTTTTTGGGAAAATTTAAAAATTTTTTTTTTTAAAAAAAAAGGTTTTTAAAAAAAAAAAAAAAAAGGGGGTTTTTTAAATTTTCCCCCCGGTTTTTTTTTTATTGAAAAAAAAATTTTAAATTTTTTAAAAAATTTTTTTTGGGGAAAAAAAAGGGGGGTTTTTTTTCCAAAAAAAAATTTTTTTTTTTAAAAAAGGGGTTTTTCCCCTTTTTTCCCCAAAAAATTTAAAAACCTTTTTTCCCCAAAAATTTTTTAAAAAAAGGTTAAAGGAAAAAAAAATTTTTTTTAAAAAGGGGTTTTCCCTTCCCCAAAAAATTTTTTAAAAAAATTTCCTTTTTCCCCCTTTTAAAAAAAACCCCCTTTTTTTTTAAAAAAAATTTTTTTTTTTTCCCCCCCGGGGGGGGGAAAAATTTTTCCTTAAAAAAAAATTTTTTTTTGGGGTTTTTTAAACCTTTTTTTAAAATTTGGTTTTTTTAAAGGAGAATTTTTTCAATTTTGGGTTTTTTTTTGGTTTTTTTTTTTTTTTAAAAAAATTTTTTGGGTTTTTGGGGGTTAAAAAATTTAAAAAATTTTTGGGGGCCCCAAAAAAAAGGGGGAAAGGGGGGGTTCAAAAAAAAAATTTTTTCAAAACCCCAAAAAAAATTTTTTTTTTTTTTTTTTTAAAAAAAAACCCTTTAAAACCTTTTTTGGGTTTTTGGGGGTTTTTAAATTACCCTAAAAAAAACCCCCAAAAAAAAAAATTTTTTTAAAAAATTTTAAAAATTTTTTTTTTTTTTTTTATATTTTAAAAAAAAAAAAAAAAAATCCCCAAAGAAAAATTTTTGAAAAATTTAAAAAAAACCCAAAATTTTTTTCCCCCCCCAAAAAAATTTTTTAAAAAAAACCCCCCCAAAAAAACCCCCCCTTTTTTTTTAAATTTAAAAGGGGGGGGTTTTTCCCCAACCCTTTTTGGGTTTTTTGGTTAGGGGGCCCCTTTTTTTTTTTTTCCAAAAGGGGGGAAAAAAAAAATTTTTTTTTTTTTTAAGTCCCCTTTTTTAAATTTAAACCCCTTAACCCAACCCCCCCAAAAATTTTTACCCCCCCCCCCCCCCGGAAAAAAAAAAAAAAATTTCCCAAAAAAACCCCTTTTTTTTTTTTTTGGGGGAAAAAAAAAAAATTTTTTAAAAAAAAAATTTTTCCCTTTTTAAATTTTTAAAAAAAAAGGGAAAAGGGGGTTTTTGGGGGAAATTAAAAAACCCCCTTTTTTTAAAACCTTTTTTAAAACTTGGGGGGGTTTTTTTTTTTTTAAAAAAACCCCCCTTAAAGGAAAAAAAATTTTTTTTTAAAAAGGGTTCCCCCAGGGGGAAAGGGTTTTTTTCCCAAAAGGTTTTGGGGGTTTTAATTTTTGGGGGGTTTTGGTTTTTTTTTTTTTTCCCCAAATTAAAAAAAAATTTTTTTTTTTAAAGGTTTTTTTAAAAATTTTTTTTTTTTTCCCCCCCCCTTTTTTCCCCCCCCCTTTTTTTGGGGAAAAAAAAGGGGGGGGTTTTTTTAAACCGGGGGCCTTTAATTTTTTCCGGGAAAAGGGGGGGGTTTTAGGGGTTTTTTTTTTCCCCCGGGGGGGGGGGGTTTTTTTTTTTTTTTAATTAAACCCCCTTTTTCCCCCTTTTCCAAAAAAAACCCCCCCCCCCCCGGGTTTTTTTAAGGGGGGTTTTTTTTTTTGGGGGGGTTTTTTTTTAAAATTTAAATTTTTTTTTTTTAAAAAAGGGGGGGGGGGGGGCCCCCGGGTTTCAAATTTAAAGAAAATTTTTTTTAAAAAACCTTTAAAAAAGGGGTTTTTTTTTTTTTCCCCTTTTTTTTTGGGGGTTTTTTTTTTTTTTAAAACCTTTTTTAAAAAAACCCCCCAAATTGGTTTTAAAAATTTTTTTTTTTTTTAATTTCCCCCCCTTTTTTAACCAAAGGGGAAAAAAAAATTTTTTTTCCCCCTTTTTGGGGTTTTTTGGGGTTTTTTTTTTTTTTTTTTTAAAAAAAAAACCCTTTTTTTGGGCCCCCCCAAAAAAAATTTTTTTTTTTTAAAATTTTTTTTTTCCCCCCCCTTTTTTTGGGTTTTTTTTTTTTTTTTAAATTTTTTTTAAAAAACCCCCTTTTCTTTTTTTTCCAAATTTTTTTTTTTTTTTTCCCCAAAAAAACCCCTTTTTTTTTTGGGGTGTTTTAAAAAATTTTCCCCTTTTTTTCTTGGGGTTTTATTTTTTTTTTTTTTTTTTTAAAAAAAATTTTTTTTGGGGGGGGGGTTTTTTTTAAATTTTTAAAAATTTTTTAAAAAAAAATTTTTGGGTTTTTTAAAAAAATTTTTTTTTTTTCCCCCAAAAATTTTAAAATTTTTTTGGGCCCCAAAAAAAAAATTTTTTTGGGGGTTTTTTTTTTTTGGGGTTTTTTTTTTTGGAAAAAATTAAAATTTTGGTTTGGGGGGGAAGGGGGTTTTTTAAAAAATTTAAAAAAAAAAAATTTTTTTTTTTTTTAAAAAATTTGAAAAAATTTTTTTTTTTTTTAAAGGGGGAAATTTTTTGGGGGAATTTTTTAAAATTTTTAAAAAAAAGGGGGTTCCCGGGGGGCCCGGGGTTTTTTTAAAAAGGATTTAAAAATTTTAAAATTTTTTTCCCCTTTTTTTAAAAAAAAATTTGGGTTTTTTTTTTTAAAAATTTTCTTTGGGGGGTTTTTTTTTAAAAAAGGGTCCTACTTTTAAAAGGGGGGAAAAATTTTTTTTTTAAAAGTTTTGGAAGGGGGGGGAAAAAAAAAAAAAAGGGGAAAAAATTTTTTTTTTTAAAAAGGGGGGGGGGGAAAAAAAAAGGGGGAAAGGGGGGAATTAAAAGGGGTTTAAAAAAAGGGGTTTAGAAAAAAAAAAAAAAAAAAAAAGGGGGGGGGGGGGGTTTTTAAATTTTTTTTTTTTTAAAAAAAAAGGGGGGGAAAAAAAAACCAAAAGGGGGAAAAAAAGGGGGGGGGGGTTTTTTCCCCCCAAAAAATTTTTTGGGGGGGGGGTTTTTTTTTAAAAAAAATTTCCCCCCAAAAACCGGGTTTTAAAAATTTTTCCTTTTTTTAAAAAAGGGTTTTTTTTTAAGGAAAAATTTAATTAATTTCTTTTTTTTTTTTTTTTGGAAAAATTTTTTCCCTTTTTTTTTTTTGGGGGCCCGGGGGGGGAAAAAAAAAAAATTTTGGGGGGGTTTTTTTTTCCGGGGAAACCCAATTTTTCCCTTTTAAAACCCCCCTTTTTTAAAAAAAAATTTTTAATCCCCCTTTTTTTTTTTTTTTTTTTTAAACCCCGGGGGAATTTTTTAAAAAATTTTTTTGGGGGAAAAACAAAAAAAAAAGGGGGGGAAAAAAATTTTTTTTTTTTTTTAAAAAAAAAAAAACCTTTTGAAGGGGGTTTTTTTCCCCCAAAAAAATTTTTTTAAAATTTTAAAAAAAAGGGTGGGGGGGGGAAATTTTAAAAAAAAACCCCTTTTAAAAAAAAATTTTTTTTTTTTTTAAAAAAAAAAAAAAGGGGGTTGGGGGGGGGGGGGGGTTTTTTTTTTTTTTTTTTTTTTAAAAAAATTTTTTAAAGTTTCCCCCCTTTTTTTTTTTCCCCCCCTTTGGGTTTTTTTTTTAAAACCCCCCCCCCCCTTTTTTTAAAAAAAAATTTTTTTAAAAAGGTTTTTTTTAAAAAAAGGGGGGGAAAAAAGGGGGGGGGAAAAAAAAAAAAATTTTTTAAAAATTTTTAAAATTTTGGGGAAAACCCCCGGGGGAAAAAGGGGGGGAAATTTTTTTTTGGGTTTTTGGGGGGCCCCCCCCTTTTTTAACCCCCCTTTTGGGGGTGGGGGGTTTTTTTTTTTTTTTTTTTTTTTTTTTTTTTAAAAAAAAAAATTTGGGTTTTTTTTAAGGGTTTTTAAGGTTGGGGGGAAAAAGGGAAAGTTTTTGGGGGGGTTTTTTTTTTTTTTAAATTTTTTTTTGGGGGAAAAATTTAAAAATTTTAAAAAATTTTTTAAATTTTTTTAAAAAAAACCCCCCCCTTTTTTTTTAAAAAAAATTTTTTTTTTTCTTTAAA
Source organism: Phyllomedusa bahiana (assembly GCA_025379985.1). NCBI lineage: Eukaryota > Metazoa > Chordata > Amphibia > Anura > Hylidae > Phyllomedusa > Phyllomedusa bahiana. The sequence goes on from JAODAL010016439.1 coordinate 48,257, forward strand.
AGGGGGTTTTTTTGGGGGGATTTTTTTTTTTTTTTTTTGGGGGGGGGAAAAAAAAATTTTAAAACAAAAAAAAAAAAAAAAATTTTTTAAAAAATTTTTTAAAACCCAAAAAACCCCAAAAGGGTTTTTTTTCCAAGGAAAAATTTTGGGGGTTTTTTTTTGGTTGAAAAAAATTTGGGGGAAAAAAAAAGGGGGGGGGTTTTTTTTTTTAAAAAAAAAGGATAAACCCCCGGGAAAATTTTGGGGGGGGAAAAATTTTAAAAACCCCCCCTTTTCCCCTTATTTAAAATAAAAAAGGGGGGGGGGGTTTTTTTTTCCGGAATTTTTTTTATTTCCAAAAAAGGGGCCCAAAAAAGGGGGGGAAAATTTTTTTTTTAAAAAATTTTTTGGGGGTTTTTTTTGTTTTTTTTAATTTTGGGGGGAAAATTTGGGGGGAAAAAAATTTTTCTTTTTTTAAAATTTTTATTTTTTTTTTAATTGGGAAATTTTTTTTTTTAAAAATTTTTTTTTTTTGTTTTTTTGGGGGCGGGGGTTTTTTTTTTTTTTTTAAAAAATTTTTTTAAAAATTTTTTCCCCCTTTTTTTTAAAAAATTTTTTTTTTTTAAAAAAAAAAAAAAATTTTTTTTTTTTTTTTAAAAAAAATTTTAAAAAAAATTTTTAAAAAAACCCCCCCAAAAATTTTTTTTTTTTTTTAAAAAAAAAAAAACCCCAGGAAAAAATAAAAACCCAAAAAAAAATAAAAAAAAAAAAAAAAACAAAAAAAAAAAAAATTTTTTTTAACCAAAAATTTGGGGGGGGTTTTTCCCCCTTTTTTGGGGTTTAAAAAAATTTTTTTTTTTTTTTGGGGTTTTTTTTGATACTATTATCACCTTTGGAAACAAGAAAAAAATATTTAAGCGTAAAAACAAGAGTAAAAAAGTAAAAACACACACATACATACAAACAAATAAAGTAAACCACATCCACCTCCCTTTTCCCATTACAAATGCCAATTACCCTCACAATGTCATGTTATCTAACCAGCACAAAAAAAAAAAAAAACAATGGCAGAACTTGTAAAAGTGTTTAAAAAATGTCAGTTGAAATGGAATTTTACTGGAAAAAGTTAAACCTTCAATTTCCAAAGCAACCGCTAAAAAACTGTTAAACAGCTGTGGGGTCAATATACCCATAACATATTAAATAAAAATGTGTTCATGATGAAGTTTCCAAAATAATGCCCTTTTAGGGGTCTTTATTAAGTTTTAGCACCTTAGGATGTCTGCTAACCTGTAATGGTGCCTTAAATATTCTGAGGGGTTAAAAGTTGAATAAAATTTGGGCAGTGGGCCACATATGGGGGTATCTCAAAAACAGCAAGTTGGGGGAATTTAATGTTTAGTTTTTATTCCCCTTTTTTTATCTTTTGGGGTTTCCCGTAAGGGGAAAAAAAGGCTACCGGGTAAAGGGCAAAGCTAATGATCAGATACCAGATATCAATCCTTAAGCACACTAGTTTAAAAACCGGAAACCAAAAAAAGCACTGGAAAAGGGAGGGGTTTAAACCCCAACAAAAATTTTCTCGGCTCATTTATTTTAGAAAGAAAAGGGGTTGGGGGCATGTGTGGGCCCCTTTTTTTAAAACCCAAGAATTAGCCCTATGTGCATGCTACAAGAGAACAATGAAGAATGAATGCCAGGAAAATTTGGGCCCCACTGACAAAGGTAAAGGGAGCTATTCATTAGCAACAGACCTTTTAAAAAAATGGGAAAATTCAGGGGCGTGGCTTGCCCTTTTGGCTGAAGGGGGAAACAAATCGTTGAGCTCTGCACAGGATACAATTTTAATCACGGGAAAACCCGCAAAATAATGGGGGCCGGCCAAAACCCCCAAAAAGGCAAACTAAACTGCTCAATCTCCCCCCCCGGGAGACTCAAACCCTCTCCAAATTTCTTTTTCTCCCCTCCAGGGCCTAGAGACTGATGCCCTGCCTTCCAGGGGCTTCGGCCAAACCCTTTCCCCCACTCCCCTTGGGGGGGGCGGGGGAGGGGGGGGTGGAGAGGGGTCGCAGCACAACCCCGCGGCTAAAACTCAAAACCCGTTCACAACCACCGGGGTTTACTTTAAAATGTGGTCCAAATTTTTGGCGGCCCCTCTGGGGGAAACTTACGCAATCCCCTTTGGAAATTTGGGCAGTCGCAAGGGGGTGGGCGCCCAAAACATGTACGCAAGGGGAAAGGCCCACGGCCCTTTCCCTTCCTTTCCCTTTTCCCGCTACCCCAGAGATACACTTTTTTTTTTTATTCCTGATCCCAATATCAGGGCCCGCATTGACGTGACTCAGCCTTGGGAGCCCTGTGCATCTGTCCCGGCCCTGCCAGCAGACCCATGCGCTGTTGGACGCCATTTTGAAGGTGCACCTGTCCGCCCAAGCTTCTCCCCATCCTACTGTGGAGTCTCCACGACCAACCCCGCGGCATAAGGCCACTCAGCTGACCCTACAGCAGAATACCCCACAAGGGGAAATGTGCTTCCAATAAACCCGCCCAAGCAGCCTTAAAAGGGGACTAAATGGGGGTGGGACTGTGACAGGCCCTAGATCAACAATGGACTCATTCACCAAATTTTTTTGGGGGTGAGGCTTTCTGCTGATCCCAGAACTCTTTCCCTTTTTCGGGCCCACATCTCCTGTCCAATTATCTCAAAATGGGCCACAACTTCCCCGCTGGCAGACCCAGCCCATCGACAGGACTTAGGCATCCAGAAGAGTCATCAAACCACTGTCCATCCTCAGCCCCCCATGGGCGTCAGTCACCTCCAGAATCACTCTATATATCTCAGGGCTGTGGGGTGCCCAATAATGAGAAGTAGGCCGCCCAACAAGCCCTGGTGCAGTGCCCTCACACCGATGCTGGACTTAGAGGTGAAACAACCCGGATGACCTCCCATGAGCCCACAGAATCTCCAACCCAGAATCACCATTGTGGCGAGATGCTGTCTCGCTTCTCAGATACGGCCCCAGGGGCCTCCACCTGGCTCTCACCAGTGACACCAGGGGGGAGAATGAGTTGGCGTTCAAATCCCACCTCTCCTACTTGGGGGGAAAGGCCAGCCTCGCAACGCCTGGGCCAACATCCTCAGCACAGCGGCCCTTCTCCCTTTTGGGGAACTTGAAACCCACCCGCATCCCGATTTACCCCTCCCGAAACTGCCTTTTTAAGCTCTTGCCTTTTCCCTCCCGAAGTACAAGAAATGCTACCTTTGCCCTCTAAAAAAATGACAAGAAGAGTTAGGACCCCCGGGTCCCCCCAAAAGGCATTGGGGGCCCGGATCTACTACCCCGTTAATTTCACCCCGAGTTGGGCTTCCCCAAATGAAAAATTCCAAACCCAAATCGAAAAAGGGGGTAGACTTTAAATCTCACCATAGGGTCACTTTCCCAAACCTCACCCTTTTGAGGAATCCGAGCATCATACTCACCTCGTAGTACAAATCGACGACTTGGAAAATCAAAACCATGACCTCCCTGAAACGGTCCGCACCTCAAAATTAAAAATTCCCTGTCCCAAAAAAAATGTTTTAACCTTTTTTTGGGAAAAAACCCCTTGGAAAAATTTATTAATTTGGTCGGGGTTTCATAGGACCCCCCGCCAAAACCCAAATCAAGACCCTTTGGTCCCCCCAACTAACGTAATCTGTAGAGTCCACCACTGGGACCGTCAAAGAAAGGGCAATTTTTAGAAAAGGGTTGTCTCATGAAACGTCTTTTTTCGAGGGAGTCAAGATTGACCTGTTCCCGGATCTCTCTCGACGCACCCTACGCATGCGGGCAGCGCTCAGGCATCTACTCGCTGTCCTGCAGGAAAGAAACAACCCATATGGATGGGGCTTTCCGTTTGCACTTCAGGTTAAGCACAAAGACTCACTACTGTCACTCTGGTCTCCCACGGATCTCCCATCCTTCTCTGCAGCTCTGTCTCTTTCCCCATTTTGAAATTCCTTTACTGGGGATTCGCCGTTTTATCCACCAACCCTTTCCCTCCAAAAGCACCCCTTCAAGGCACCTTCTCGCCCCAAGGGCTGCAAAATCCTCCCAAAAGGGCAATGTTCTTGCAGACATCGGTGAAGTTCCCGAAGACGAAAGTCAGTCCCCGTACCTTTATCACTGAAACTGCTGAGAACTGTGGGGTACTTCTTATTCCTGTTTTTTTAAACTCAAAATTTCCCTTTCCAGGTGTTAAAAGGGGTCGTTTTGTTTTTTTTAGTTCCTTGCTAAATAAAACAATTTGGGAGCAGTGCATTTCCTCTGATTACTACATAGGTACATGTGTCCCCCCTCCCCGGCCCTCTATCTCTGGGTTCCCTTGATATCTAGTAATCACTTCCCCGTGGGAAAATCTGACACCCAATATAGTTTCTTTCAAATTTTTTACTTGGGACGTGGGTTTTGTAATTCAAAAGTGAGTGTGTTCCCTTTATTTATTTATTTATTTACTTTATTTTATTTATTTTTTGTTTTGCTTTTGCTTTTTTCTTTCGCTTTTTTAAACCCGCCGTGGAAGTTAAATCCGTTAAAACCCCCCCCAGAGTTTGAGCTACTCGATTCATCCCTTTAGTCTAAAGTTTGACTCGGAAAAAAGGGGGCCCTCTCTGCCCCCCCAAAACTTTGGGCTACTGCAGCTCTTGGTCTGCTATCTTTAGTTGTCTGTTTTTTAGTCCTTATTGGTTGTTCCGGTTCTACTCTCTCCCCGCACCCCCATTGGTTTACCTGTCGCAGCTAGAGCCTATGCTAAGCCTACATGCCACCACTGAAAAAAATTTTAACCATGCTCCCATACTTTATGCATAGGGAACAAAAATTTCATCTCATAACATTAAAATTCAATGTGCCTGTAAAAGGGGATTGGGAGATTCTTTTACTATTTTTCCCAAAACAGAAACCCATATAGTATGCCTCCAGGAGATGCACTAAGGGAGTAGCCATCTTCTTTCTCAACCGTTTTCCCACTCAAAATTTTTACCCTCCTTTTGGAAAAGGATGTAGGGCCATTTACGTGAAATGCAGCATACAGGGAAATAACTACATGAAAGTCAATATCTACGTTCCCAGCACTAATCAAATACCGTTCTTATCCAAGGAGCTGGATGACCTAACCAGTTTCGCTCAGGGACAAATCATTCTATGTGGGGACTTTAACATGATAACAAATCCTCAGCTTGATACTACCACGGAACATTCTTTCCACCCCCTACCGTATACTCAATAAATTTAAGGGCCTTTTTTCCCAAAATGCAACTCAAAAGAAATATGGCATTTTTGCAACCCCCAAATGAAAAAGGGAACCCCACACTTTTTTCTCCCCCGGGGACCCGCATCATTCCTACGCTTTTTTCGATTACATTTTCCTTCAACATTTTTCTTTCTCCAGGGGTGTTTTATAACCCGGATTGGCAATATGCTCCATTCCAATCATGCTCCACTATCCCTTGATCTTTACCCCTTTCCAAAATTCCAATGCCCCATCCTTTACCTGGAGATTGAATAGTCTTTTCCCCGCAGGGTGCAAATTTTTTTTTCGGGGCTAAAATCTAAAAAATACAAGACTTCAAAGTCACCCTTTTTCGAGGACTTTTAAATCTCCCCCCAAATTCGTTGGGGAAACCCTAAAGTGTATCTTTTTTTTTTAAACATTTTTAAATTTTGGGATCCTTTTTAAATTGGGAAAATACAATTTTACCCGTTTTGCAAATAAATTTTACTAAAAATGCTTTTCCAATAAGGAAAAACCCGTTTTTGATTTTTTTTAAAAAAAACCAAACAAAACAAACCTAATTCCGAAAAAAATACCAACAAGAAAATATAAAAAAACAATAAAATACAGCCAGGGGGTTTTAATTTTCCCAAATGTTGTCTCTTGGGAAAATGAGGACACTTTTGTTACATTTTTTGGGGTTGGAAATTTTTTAGTTGTAATTTACCCAACTCCCCGAAAACCCCTTAGTATATTTTGGGAAAGGGATTTCTAACTTTTTTTATCTCCCGTTGGTGTTGAATTTCTCCAGAAAAAGGGCCCCCCATTTCTTAACCCAAGTTTTTTTGTTTATTTTTTCCTTTTGAAACCCCCCACAACCATTTTATCTGCAATGGGGTATATTTTGGTTTTTCCCTACCACCCTTTCTAAAGCCTTGGGGAAACCCCCTTGTCCAGCCATTTGGGGCCGGGAAAAAAATCTTTTTTTCCAACCCCAAAAATAATATGTAGTAGGGCTGGAAATTTTACCCCCTTTTCGTTTCCCTCAAAGCTTCATCAAAAATCCCCTACCATGTAAAAAAGAAAAAATTGTTGGAGGCAATTTTTATAATTTAAACCCTTCCCCAAAAGAAAACATTTTGCTCTTTGATTTTCGCCCCAAATGGGCCCTTCCCCCATAGGGCATGTCCACAAACCATTTTAAAAAAATCGGAAATTTGGGTTTATCACATTTCCCGACATGCTGTCATCCCATCGGGAAACCCTTTTGGGTGGGGGAATAAACAAAAGAATAAATGGCTTCGTAAAAAATTTTGAAATAATCTCTCGCCATCTCCGTTTTAAGACGGGAAAACCGATGTTCCTCCACCCTCGATTTTCGCCTGTTCTATATCTTCCCTTTCTGTCCCCCCTTTTTCCCTCCCTTAAACCCTCACAAACATCAAATTTAATATAAACTTTCCCTTTTGTTGCATAATCGGGGAATGGTTTTTTTCTTTGCGGTTTCCCAACCCCCCCAACCCCATCAAAAGCTTTTTTAGAACGTTCCCTGCTTATGTTTTTAAAATTTTGGCATTGCAAAATGCATGAAATTGTAATAAAGTAATGGGTTTTAGAATCGGGGAAGGTTATGCTTTTACTTTCAATTTTTGCAAAGGTCTTAAAAACTATTGTCTCAAATATGAAAAAGAAGTTCACGGAACCCAATTTTGCCCTTTCCCCCCATCTCTTTTAACCACCCATGATTTTTCCCCTCCGAAATTCTACATGCTCCCCCCAAGGGGAAAATAATTTTTATAAATTTGAAAGGGGAAAAACAAATCTTTTCCCCCCCATTTCCCTTTCCCGCTGGCCCCCAAAGGGGTCCCTTTAAGGGGAAAAAAGAATTTTTGGCTCTAAGTGGAATGTTTTCTACTTGTAGATTAATAAACCGTTAAAGCCCATTTTTTTTTTTTTAACCCCGCCCAAAATTTTTCCCCTAGCCCCACCCCTCGGAAAAAAAAAATTGGAAATTTTGTTAAACCAGCCAGGATTGTCCTTTTAAAACAACCCGATGTTGTAACTCCTTAAAATTTTTGGGAAGGGTTTTAAACCCCACTTCTAAAATTTAATTATTGAAATTTTTGCGATTAAACTTTTCCCGGGCCTTTTGGGCCTTTCCATATGGAAACCCCAAACTTCCAAACCCCTTTTTTCCCCTAAAAAACTAAGTAACCAGTAAATCGGAATTGTTTTGAGTGGATCCCGCAAAAAAGCAAAGATACCATCCCTTTACAAGAATATATCCTACCTAAAAGGACCCAAAGGAAAATCCTCCAGTTTTTTTAGTTTCCTTTTGTATTTTTTTCCGAAAAGAAGGGGAAATTTTGACTAAAAAAAAGAAATGTGCCCTATTTTTATGCCTAAGTATTTTTAAATAATCCTTTTCTACCTTAAAAAGCCTGTTGATCTAATTCTAATTTGTTTTCCCCAAGATTTTTCCCCCCCCCATCCATATATTTTTGCATTTTCCCCGGGGCACATGATACCCGAAAAGTTCCTGAACTTTTTTAAACCAAAACTAAAAATAGTTGCATATGCGAACCCCGGTTAAAATTTATAAAAAGAAGGACATCAACTGCAAAAGCGGTTATTTTTTAGTTCCCTATTTCCTAAATTTTTATTCCCCCATTGTTGGATTAGCTCTAATCGCAAAAGCCCAAAAAATCCCCAGTGAGGTTAAAGAGCAAGGGCCAGGGGCCCCCTTTCCTTTTTCCCTTTTGCAAAGGGGAAAAGCATCTGATCTAAAAACCAGCATAAGACCGCTTTCTCCCCATTTTTTGTATAAGACTTCAAAAAAAAGTTCAAATTTTTTCCCGTAATCCCAAATCAAATCAGTACCATGTCAAACCATAAACCAAACAAAAAACTGTTTAACGCTTTTTTTGTTTTCTAATACACCAGTCCCAATTTTTGCTCCTAGTCTGACGCCAAAGTTTCCCAAAACTTCCTGATATTTGTTCCCGCGCCCTGCCTTTAAAAAAAACCAAAATTGCGCTTTTCCCCAAAAACTGGGGGGGATACTTTTCAAGCCTATTTGCCAATTTTTTATAAAATATAAATTTCAGGTCCTGGTTTATAAGCTAAAACCCAAGCCTTTCCCCCATCAACGAAGAGTTTAAAAATTAACCCGTGTAGGAGCCACTTGCACCTGCAAAAAAGTTAAAAAACCTGACGAATAGCCATCCGGTTTCCCGGTGCTTTCCCCCCTCCTAGCGAATTTAAAAGTAATTTTTTAAAACCCCATCGATAGTTTTTTTGGTGCATTTTAAAATTTCTCTCCCCCTTCTCCTCTGATAATTTTGGAAGGGTTAAAAAGTTATCCCAAAAAGGGCAGCTTTCCTTTTCCCCTAACCCTTCCCCCACCCCTTTTTTAAATTTTATAATTTTTATAAAAAATTTTTGAAAAAGGGGAAATTTTATTTCCCCTTTTTATTGGTATGTTAGGTTTGCCCCCCCAAATTTTTTTAGATACAAATTTCCCCTTTCCCCTTTTTTAGCTTTTGCCAACCTTGCCAGATTTCCCCCGACTTTACTTTTCCCAAAAAAGGAAAATTCCCCCTCAAAACTTGCTCTGTGAAAATTAAATTTTTTCCCTTTCCACCACCCGTTTAAAAAAACTTTTTTTTCTTCTTTCCAGAGTTGTTTTATTTTTCCGGAGGGAAAAAAATTTTCCCAAAGAAAAACTGGGATAAAGCGGTTCGACTGTTTACTGAAATTCCATTCCTTTTTTATGTACTTTATTTTAATGAGATTTTTTAACTAAATTTAAAAACCCTCTTATACCGGGTTTTGGCTGTCCCCAATATAAAAAGCGGGTTTTTTTTTTGGGGCTCTGCATTCGCATATTCATAAACCCCCCCCACCATCACTGAAAACCTTTTTTCCCTTTAAAAGTTTCATCCCCCCGGGCCCAAAGGGCAAAACGGGAAAAAGCCAGATTTTTTTCCGTCCATTTTGGGAAAACGTTTCTTTTCCCCAAATCCCATTTTGGGGGCGTGATCTGATACAATGGGTTCCCCTAATCCCGACCCCTAGGACCCTATCAAATAAGTTTTTTGTTAAACAGGGATTTTCAAAATTTTAAACCCAAAACTGAAGGGCCCCGTAGGAAAAAAAAGGGGTTTTTCCCTACTTCCGGATGCGTTACCCCGCCAGATGTCTACCAAGGGCCCCCTTTCCCCAGAAAAGTTCTTAAAAACCCCCTTTTCATTTTTCCAAAAATTTGGGAAACTGTGGGGGGCCGTTTGCGGTCCTCCCCCCGGGGAAAAAGAAACCGCATTCATGTCCCCCCCCCATCATCCTTTCGGCACTTTATCGGAAAAAAACCTGCTGCCAACTTATTGAAGAAACTTTACCCTCATATTAAAGGGCCAAAACATTATAACACAAAGTCCCCCTGCCCGGACACTTCAAAAGTATTTTTTAAACCCCCCCCGCCCTCATCATCGGCCCCCATAGAGATTAAAATTTAAAAGTGCGAATTTTTTTAGCAAAAACCAGCACTGTTCTTTTTGTTCCCTCTGGTGACCCTAAAGACCTTCCCACCCAGTATTTTTTTTTCAAAAAAAATTTTTGGCCTCAAAAGAGTTTCCCGGAGCATTTAAACCCCAAAACCGGTTTTATTTTACCCCTTTAGTCGCAGAAAAAAGAGTGCTTTTTAGGGGAAAAGTAAACTTTTAACAATTTCCCTGATATCACTTTCATTCTTAAACAAAAAAAAACAGGATATTAATATATACTTGCGGTTTTATTTTTACAAAACCCCCCCTTCAAACCCCTTTCCTTCCTGGGTTAACTGAAAAAAACTGAACATGAAAACTGTTTTGGGAAAAAATTTCCTTTAACATTGCGAAACCCCAACACTTTTTTTTCCTAAAACCCAACCCCCCTTTTTTTTTATAGGGAAAAACTCTTTTTTCGAAAGGCCCGTACCCTAGGGCAACCCCCAAAATTTTTTTTTTTACTTTAACCCCTCGCTTATGCACTTTCAAAAAAATTTCAAAATAACTTTCCCCCCTTTCCCCCTCTTGGGATAAGACTGTGAAAGTAATTAAAGAGAAAAGAAAAGTAGGGATGGGGGGGAAAAAGGGGTTAAGGAATCCCGGGGGGGGGGGGGGATAAAGAAAGAAAAAAGAAAGGGAAGGGGAAAAAAAAAATTTAAAAAAAACCCCCACAGCAAAAAAATAATTCTGGGCATCCCCATGGCCTCTCAGGTTTTAACTAACAAAAATTTTTTTCCCCCTTCCCCCTATGGTTTTATTTCAAATTTTTTCTTCTTGGGTTCCCGGGTTTTGCGGGGGTCGCGTTTTTTGGGCTTGGTCGAGTTATGTTTTTTTTCCCCCTTTTTGGTCGGGTTTCCCCGAAAAGGGCCTTTTGGGGGTACATGGGTTTTTTTTCCACCTGCCGGATCCTGGAAAAAATTAAGGAGTCCCCTTTTTCTCCTGCTGAGCCTTTTAAAAGATTCGGATGACCAACAGGCATGGACACTCAAAAAATGGCGGATATTGCACTGAAAACGGAAATTTTTTTTTGTAAAATTCCGACATATTTTACTGAATGATTTTCCTTTTGCGTGACACTTTTAAAGAAAAATCAATTTAAGATAAGAATGTTTGAACCTTAAATTTCAGCGGCTTTTGGGGTTTTTTAAAAAACTGCGGAGAATGTTTTTCTTTTTCGAAAAAAACCAGAAATTTTAAAAAAGACTTTTCCCAGGGGATGCCGCACGGAAAATAGGGGCCTTTTTCTTCCCGGGAGGAGGGGCCCGGGCCCACTCTTTTCGCTCTCCTTTCCCAAATTTACATAAAAAACAATTTTTTATTGCTGCAGGGGGAAGCTTTTTTTTACAGATTTTTTTTTAATTGGGTTTGGGGGAATCTCCCCGGGGAACCCTAAAATACGCAGGGTTTTTTTTTTGCGTGACGATTTTTTCCCAAAACTTCCAGCTTTTTTGGGTTTCCGCCCTGTTTTTGGGTTTCAGCACCCTAAACTTTCCCAAAAATAGGTGCCCTTCTAATTTTTTGACTTTAAAAATATCTTAATGCCCCCATAAAGGGTGCATCTTTTTGTCCTTCCTCCCCCCCGATTTTTTATAGCAATGCAAGAGGTCAAGGGATATTTGCAGGGGTGCTGAAAATGGGCCTTGCTTGCTGTCCTTTGGCCATGCTATGCTTTCCCCTTTTGTGGGTAAAAATTTTTCCCCTCTCCACCTCAAATCTCCTCTTTTCCCCCCCCCCCAATGGTTAAAAAATTTTATATGATGGCTACCTCATCTTCCCCTTTAAAAAAGGCAGCCACCACCAATTTGTGGGGCCTTTTTCCCCCCCCTCCCGTGCTTAACCAGGGGGCCCAAATTGGGGGCTGCTTCAAATCCCGGCTGTTTTTAAGTGTGACCGGTTTCCCTCAAGCGCCTGTAGACCCTGGCGCTGGGGCGATAGTGGACCCGGGGGCTTTCCGCTCCCCGCCTAAACACCTTGGGTTTTTGCTTAAACGGGCCCGCACCCCTTTGCTGCTGGCACTGAACCGCGCCGCACGGGGGCCCCCCTTAAACGGGGGACTTGCTGACGGGGAAAACTTTGTTCACCCCTCAACCCCCCCGAATCCCGCGACGCCCTGTTTTGGGCCCTCGGATTACTCCCCCCATTTCCCTTTCCCTGCCTTTCAGCGATGCCGGGGCGCATAAAGCAGGTAAGTTGGGGGTGCCCCGGGAGCACATGGAACTTTTTTTCCCAACTCAACAGCGCTGGAACCGGGAAAACCCCCCAAAGTAAAGCTTGCAAGGCACCCTTATTAAACACCCGGGCAAAGGTTAAAAGGGGAAAGCGCCCACAAGGGTTTTGGACTTTAAATGACCAGACTCATTGGGGGGCGGAGCTCTCCATAAAGCATCCCGGGCCTGATCCCGATTTTTAAAAGAACTGACCCGCTAAAGCCACGAAATTTTCCCCGCTAATGAAGCACAAACAAAGCGAACCGTTTGGGATTTGCACTACTTTCTAAAAAATTTTACAAAAACCCCGGAAAATAAAACCCGACAGGCCCCCCCAGAGAGGAAAAAAGAGCCCCTTTTACATCCCCCCAAATTAAGATGTTTAAAATGGCGGATTGTTATCAGACAGAAAGGGTAACCCGTCTTCCCCCATAATATTTTTCATTACTAAAAAATTACCTGCCGCCTCACTGGGGAAAACTCTGGGGTTCTTTCTCAAATCCTTCAAAAACGTCTTCACAGGACATCACTTCCCTCTCTTCGTCAACAGACCCTTGCCTCTTTGGAAAGCCCATTTACCCAGGAGGAGCTTTCCCAAACTATTTCCCCCGCTATCGCAGGGGAAAACCCCCGGGCCCGATGGATAAACAAACCCCAAAATTTTTTTTAAACACGCGGGGAAAAACTTAAATGACCCTATCCCCACTACCTTTTTAAAACAGTCCTCCAACAGTTTACCTTTAACCCCCCCCCTTTTCCCTTTAAAACCCACATTACGTTAAACCCCCAAAGACGGGGAAGGGCCCCAGCCTTTTTCAAGCTAACGGCCCCCTCCCCCTCATTAACACAGACGCCCCAAAATTATTTGCAAACTTTTTAAAAACCCGGGACAAAACCCCCGCGAGCACTTTGATTCCCTTTGGATTTAGGGGGACTTTTAACCCCAAAGGGGGAAATGAGGGATAATTTCCCTGAAAAAAATTTTTCCATAAATTTAAATTAAAGCCCGCTCCTCAAAAATGCCCTGTATGCTGCTTTTGCTGGACTCGGAGAAGGCTTAGCCTTCCCTTGAAGGGGTTTTATCTGCCATCAGAATAGGCCCGGCCCTCTTCACTAAGATCCTTGCATTATACCGTTCCCCCAACGCAGGGGCAGGGCAATGGGATAAATCTCTGCCCCTTTCACAAATTTTCAATGGCACCAGACAAAGGGGTTCCCCCCCTTCCCTTTATGTTTTAAAACCCTAGTGAAAGGGGGCACTTGCAAAATTCATTCAGACCCTTTAATTTCATGGGATTCAGAAGGGAAAAACCATTTCAAGTGCTTGGGAAATTTGTGGAAAAACCATTTACTTTATAACACTGAAAGTCAGATTTTCTCTGCCTTTTAGTGTTTAAGGCCCTTTTCCAAATTTAGGCTTTCGAAAACACAAAATTAAAAATGTCCCCAAAAAAGGGGGCTCTTTTTCCTAAAAAATTTCCGTCCCCAATTAATCATTTTTATTTTAAAAAGTATTACCTTTTTCATGGGGCTAAAAAACCCCAAAAAATATCAAAGGGACCATTACCCCAACTTTAAAACCCTTTACCTTAATCTTAAAAATTTATCCCCAAAACCAACAAAACCCTGTTGGGGCTTAAGCAAATGGGATAAAAGGGACTTTTTGTGGATTGGTCAGATCAAAATCCTGAAAATGAATATGCTCCCCCGCCTGCGCTATATTTTTCAGGTGGTCCCCCTCCAACTTTCCACACCCCCCAAATGCTTCCCCCGAAAAAACTTTTGCCAAAGTGTATGGACTGGAACCACCCCCGAATTTCTTTGGGGTTTTTTCCCTTTCAAAACTTTCGGGCTTTCTTTTTTTTGCTTTGCAGTTTGGATTTTGGATCCTTCCACCCCCGGCACCAACAAGCCGGGTTCATTTGAATTATCACAGAAAAATTTTTAAAAAAAAAACACCAAGATTTCCCCTTTGGGAAAACCCAAAAACACTTCTAAAATAATCCACAAACTCGCAATCTAAAATGTTTAAATTTTTAAAAAAATCCTTTTAAAAAAAAATAATCTCCCCAAAACATGTCCCAAAAAGCATAACACCGCTGTATATACAGAATTAAAATGGTTTTAAACAACTGTCCCCCTGTACCCATACTAAACCTCTTATAGGCAGGTAAAAAACCCCGTAGGGGCCCGGGCCCCCCCCCTTTTTAAAGGGTAACCTGTTTAAAATCCAAATTTAAAACCCCCCCTTTTAAAAAATACTTTCACGCCACATACACAAATTTGGGTATCAATAAAGTTAAAAATTTTGAAGGACGAAATCAAATCTAGACAAACCCCCAAAAGAAACAAAAAAATAAACTCCCAATCCAAAAAAGGGTAAAAAAATACATCACCGAAAATTTATATACGACCTTAAAAGGGTACCTTAAAAAATAAAATACCTTTATTGGGGGGGGGGAGGGGGGGGGGCTTCCCACATACTCTTTCCACATTTGCAGTTACATGTTACATAGTTTGTAGTTGAAAGAAGACACATGCCATTCCCAGTTCAACAAGGTTTGGGGGAAAAAGTGGGTGAGGGAGAAGACAAGGACTTAAAACCCCGGCTCCCACTGGTTAAAATTCCCTGAAAAACCCCCAAGGCAATTTAAACCCAAACCCTCCAGTAAAAACCCTATTCTGACCCCCGAAACCGCCACCCCCGGCCCCGGGGTCCAGAAAATTTTTCCAAACAAAGTATCATTAAAATTCTTAAGTTCCAGGTAGGTTTCTAAGCCTTTCTTGAAACTCTCTACAGTTCCTGCTGTGACCAGCTCCTCAGGCAGGCTATTCCACAGATTTACAGTTCTTACAGTGAAGAACGCTCTTCTCCTCTGGAGATTGAATCCTTTTTTCTCTAGTCGAAGGGAATGTCCCCTTGTCTTTTGAGGGGGCTTCACCTGAAATAATTTTTCCCCATACTTTTTTTAGGGACCATTTATATATTTATATAAATTAATCATGTCCCCCCCGAAGCCGTCTTTTCTCAAGACTAAATAAGTTCAATTCTACTAACCTCGCCTCATAACTAAGATGCTCCATTCCCCTTATAATTATGGTTGCTCGTCTTTGTATTCTCTCTAGCTCTATTACATCTCTTCTATAAACTGGGGCCCAGAACTGAACAGCATATTCTTAGTGAGTGTCGCACCAATGCTTTGTACAGCGCTAGAATGACATCCGTGTCCCCCGAGTCCATGCCTCTTTTATACACGCCAATATCTTACTGGTCTTAGAGGCAGCTGATTGACATTGCATGCTGTTCTGTGTTTATGATCTACAAGAATGCCCAGATCTTTCTCAACAAGCGATTCTCCAAGTTTTTCTCCCCCTAGGACATATGATGCCTGTATATTATTTCTCCCCAGATGCAGAACCTTACATTTTTCCAAATTGAACCCATTTTCCAAGTGGATGCCCAAGCACTCAGTGTGTCCAGGTCTGCTTGCAATTTATGGGCATCTTCCATTGTTTGCACTACCCTACATAGCTTGGTGTCATCTGCAAAAATCGAAACCGTGCTATTGATCCCTTCCACTATATCGTTAATAAATACATTAAATAAGAGAGGACCCAATACTGAGCCCTGCGGCACACCACTCTCAACCGGGGACCACTCAGAGTAGGATTCATTTACCACCACTCTCTGAGTACGATCCAGCAGCCAGTTTTTAATCCAATTACACACTGTTATCTCTAACCCAATGGATTCTAGTTTACCTAACAAACGCTTATGCGGGACAGTTGCAAAGGTATACCACCCCCTGAGTCCGGCAGTTCATGAATTACCTGATCGAAAAAAAGACTTTTCAGTTACACTGCTCTTAAACATTTTCGTCTGATCAACATGCTTGCAATAGATACAATTCCCACACTTATACATACCCAGGGGCTTCCGATCCAGCCATGTGCCTTCTGATCTAATCGGGACATAGTGGCTATGAACCAATCTATCCCTCAAAGACCTTCCTTTCCTATATGTCACCTGAGGTCTTGGGGACAGGCAATCAGACAAGTCTAAATCAGATTTTAAAATGCCCCAGTATCTCTGTAGGATTTTCATAACTTCATTACTCTGGTCATCAAAGGTGCCTATAATTCGAAAATTCATTGGATCCTTATTTTGAAGAATATTGGGATTTAGTAAGGTGTTTCTATCTTTTCCCAAAGCATTCTTAAATGCTTAGAGTAATGGTAGAGTAAAGTTGGTAAACGATATCCTCTCTCCAGGAATCTATCCCTTAAGTCCCCTGTTTGTTCAAAAAAATCCTCTGCCTTCGAGCAGTTCCTGCGGATCCTAAGGTACTGACCTTTAGGTATTCCCTTTTTAAGATTGCTGGGATGATGTGACTCCCACCTGAGTAAACTGTTAGTTGACGTTTCCTTTCTGTGAGTTCGTGTGTGAATGAAGCCCATATCATCTCTGTAGATTTTTAAATCCAAGAAAGCTATCTTGGATAAGTTAGTCTCAGATGTAAATTTAAGACCAACTTCATTGATATTTAATACATCAATGAACTCCTTAAATGATGCCCTCATGCCCTGCCGCAGCACAAAGACGTCATCTATATATCTCACAGAGTATATTCTTGGTATGGACATCCATCTCCTCTCCGAACACCAGGGTCCGCTCCCACCAGCCCATGAACAAATTTGCATACGTGGGAGCACACGGGCTCACCATAGCAGTGCCCCTGAGGTGCGGGTAGACCCTGGGTCCGAAGAGGAAATAATTGTGGGTTTAGACATATTTAAGGAGATTAAGCACCAATTCATTATGCTTTTCATACCGTCTCCCTCTCGTTTTGAGAAAATACTCAACCGCATGTAGGCCCTAGTGGTGTCGAATACTGCTATACAGTGCTTCCACATCCACTGAGGCCAAAAGGACATCCTCCTCAATCTGGATCCCCTCTAGTTTCTTTAAGAGATCTGATGTTTCTCTAAGATACGATGGCAGAGTCACCACAAAATTCCTCAGGACCCTATCAATGTAAATCCCAACATTCTGTGTAAGTGACTGAATCCCTGACACTATTGGATGTCCTTTTAATGGGAATAATCCCTTGTGTATTTTTGGTAGGGAGTAAAAAGTTGCTAGTTGTGGTTTTTTAGGTAACAGAAAACGGGCTTCATCACCAGAAAGGATACCGTCATTAACTCCCTGGATTGGAATTCAAGAACTGCCAGACTCAGGGGGTGGTGTACCTTTGCAACTGCAAATGTGGAAAGCAGTATGTGGGTAAGACCCCCGAGACCAATAAAGGAAAGCAATTTGGAGATCATATGGGAGACATCAACATAGGAGGGGAAACCCCTTTAGCAAGACATGTTTGGCAGGAACATGGGGGTGAGACAACTGGTATCGTATTTCTATGTATTGAAAAAATACGAACGACTTCTAGAAAAGGGAACATAGATAATAAACTACTATGTAAGGAAACTGAATGGATGTATCGACTTAAAACTTTACAGTCAGAGGGATTGAATGAGACACTGCACTTTGGCTGTTTTATTTGATTTCTGCACTCACGGCTTCAGGTATATTAAAACCAAATTTTGGGGTGAAAAATGTGACATGATAATCATAAACCCATTTTTGTATCATAGGAAATCGATGTTTTATTTATATCTAATGTATATTGAATGACCCTATGTCCTCGTGGCAGGATAGTGGCACATAATAAATAGAGGGTAGGGTTGTAACTATTTTCGCATCTTCCACATACTTGATATCCTCATAGTTTATCTGGTTGCTGTGAGGGATATATATGGCTCTTGAGAACTGTGGGAGGAATTATCTTTAAGGACGTATATGAATATCGGTGATGTACTATTTATCTTTATCTGATTGGAGATATTTTTTTGTTCTTTAGTGGTGGTGTCTAGATTTGATTTCTATCCTTCATATTACACTTTATTGATATCTAATTGTGTATGTGGTGTGTAAGTATTTTATAAAGGGATTCAATAGGATATTTACAGGTTAGCCTACAATGGTGGGGCCGACCTTATCGGGACGATTCCCCTGCCGATAAGAGGTGTAGTATAGGGTACAGGGAGGGACAGTTGTTTACACCACTTTAATCTGTATATACAGCGGTGATTATGCTTTTTGGGACATGTTTTAGGAGATTATGTTTTTATAAGGATCTATTAAAAGTTATATTTTAGATTGAGAGTTTGCAGGATTATGTTGCAGTGATTTCATTTGAATTATCCCTAATTGGCCACTGGCTACCTCCGTCAATGTTACCTCAAAAAACGGTAGGCACAATTCTGCTAATAACTTAAACCACCATACTGATACGTAGAGCATTTCCCTCCTCTATTCATATTTTTAAACCAGGAGGCCCACTCACCAAGCCCTAGCATATCCAAAACTCTGAGAGCCACCTTTTCCTACCTTGTCATTGACAGAGGTTTTATAGTAATGAGAGATCTGTTCTCGGATATTACCTTCAAGTCATATTTTGAGCTAGCCCAAAATCTGGTGGCCACTTGCTTCTCCAGACTAAGATACTCCCAGCTGCGAAGCTATTGCTCTGCACTCAAATCACCTCTAGCTCTGGACACGTCTAGCTTTTGAGACTAGGTGCCTTCAGAAAACGCACAATGAACATTTCCTCTCAAAAGTCTATGGGCTGCTGACTGACATTAGCGATCCAGTTAAACTTGCATATCAAGTGGCCTGGGAGAAAGAACTATCTAGGGAGTTCTCCAGTGAACACTGGAGCAAAATTTTCTTTTTGGCCCACAAAACTTCTGTCTCAGTGAAAATGCAAGAAATTTACAACAAAATTCTGTCCTGTTGGTACAGGGTTCCATGCCTTCTACATACCTTATACCCCTCGGTCTCTAACATTTACTGACGTTGCCAAAAATAAGTAGACAGGATGACAAATATATGGTGGAAATGTCGCTCCCTACAGCCCTACTGGCTTAAAGTAATTAATACTATTGACCTGATCTGTTTTTCAGAGGTTGCAGAATGACCTAGCTCCTTTGCTCCTCCTTGACATCCAACGCCCACTCCACAGCCTGACAACTCACCTGATTCTGATCCTATTGAATGCGGCTGTCATCCCTTACCTGTGGCACTCCATGGTAGCCCCTACCCTCACGGATTGGTTTAAAGCTATCCACTCAATCTGTAGGATGGAGGAATTGCGAAGTGACTCGCTGTCACGGGTGGTCCCGCAGCCGGGGTTCGGGCTGCGGGCGCACCCGTATCCTCTCAGTGTCCCTCTGCTCTGGGGACTTATGGCGCCGCGGTCCGCAGGTCGGGCCGTGGGACACTCGCACCCCACCCTCCCCCCAAGTGCTTGTACTTACCCAGCAGCGCTCCTGTCCCCGCGCGGCTCTCTGCCAGCTGCAGTGCGCGCTCGCGCCCTCTAGCACGTGCGGTAGCTCTGCTAGATTTAAAGGGCCAGTGCTGCAGTAATTGGTTAATTGCTGGCCAGTGGTCCTACATAATGTTAGCGCCCCTGGCACTTCCTTGCCGGATCTATTGTGCCCCTAGTCTCTAGAGAAAGCCTTGAGAAGTGCGTCCTGTTGTCTCTACTATGTTCTGACCTTCTTACTACGTCTCTTAACCACAAACCTTAGCAGCCTGCCCTGACCTTACCGCCTGTCCCCGACTATGACTTTGCCTTACAATTCTGCACCACGCTCACACTTGGCTGCCACTGCAAGCAAGTCACATCAGCGGAAGCGACCTGGTAGATTCCTGCTGCAGCAAGTCCATCTCGCTTTACGGTGGGCTCTGGTGAAAACCGGGTTCTACTTATATTCTGCTCCCTGGCGTGGCTTATACTATCGCTTGCGGTGGTCCAGCGGATCCACTACCACTGTCTGTAACAAGTATATCCGGCCATGGATCCCATCAAGGTGCCTCTGCTCAGTAGCGTGGACCTTACATCCATTGTCGCCCAGCAGTCGCAGCAGATTGCACAACAGACACAGCAGCTGGATCAGCTATCCGACATGGTGTGACAGCTCCTCATATCTCAGCAACAGCCATCACCTTCACCTGTGCTTCCTCCTACGCCTCGTGTTCCGTTGGCTACGGTGGGCCCCAAGCTTCAGCTTCCACTACCATCTAAGTTCGACGGGGACCCGAAGCTTTGAAGGGGCATCATCACTCAATGCTCCATGCACATCGAGCTAATGGTTGATCAGTTCCTGACAGAAAGGGCTAAAATGGCATTCTTGGTCAGCCTACTTTCCGGGAAGGCCCTGGCTTGGGCAACCTCCCCGCCTGGGACAGAAACGACCCAGTGACCGCAGACCTACAGGCCTTCCTCCAAGAATTTCGTAGTGTCTTCGAGGAACCAGCGCGTGTGTCTTCTGCTGAGATGGCGCTCCTGAACCTTCGCCAGGGTGACTCCTCCATGGGAGACTATGCCATACAATTCCGTACTCTGGCCTCAGAGCTTTCCTGGAATGACACAGCCCTTTGCGCCACCTTTAAGAAGGGTTTATCCAGCAGGATGGAAGGACGCATTGGCCGCTAGAGACCTTCCGTCCTCTCTGAGCAAACTCATCCACCTGGCCACCCGCATTGATGGACGTTTTGCCGAGAGACAGGAGGAGCTCCGCCAGGAACGAGACGTTGTACGTCCCCGCCGTCTGTCTCGACTAGCCCCTGTGTTCCAGAGGGCCCCGCTGCCGTTTCCGCAACCGTCCAGTGAGGAACCTATGCAGGTGGACCAGGCCCACTTATCGGAGCAAGAGCTATCCCGTCGCCGGGTGGAGAATTTATGTCTGTACTGTGCCAGCCCTGATCACTTCCGCCGAGTCTGCCCACCACGTCCCCAACGTAGGAGAGGTGTCCCTAGGTGCTAATTCTTCCTCTCCACATTTGACGATGCCGCTACAATTTCACGACGGATGCTGGCCTCTCGTTTCAGGCCCCTGCCTTCCTAGATTCTGGGTTTGACAGGAACTTTATCCATGCTTCTCTGGTATCCCGATATTGCCTGCCTCTGGTCCAGCTGGAAAAACCCCTGGTGATTTCATCTATCAGTGGGGAATTACTGAGCGACTCCATCCAGTACATCAACAGGCCGGTGTCCCTCCAGGTGGGGGCCCTGCACAAGGAGAAGATTTCCTTCCACGTGCTACCTAGGTCTTCATCAGCGATCCTCTTGGGGCTTCCTTGACTGCAACGGCATGCCCATACGCTCGACTGGAGGACTGGGGAGGTCTTGTTGGGGACCGGATTGCCAGAATCCCTGTCTGGTCACACCCCGCGCGTTGCGTGCCATTTTTCCGCAGTCATCTCCCAAACCTCTGCCAGGCCTGTCAGCGGAATACCAAGACTTCACTGATGTGTTGTCAGAAAAGGAGGCTGAGACGCTGCCACCCCATTGCCCCTGTGACTGTCCGATTGACCTTCTCCCCGGGACCAGTCCTCCTCGAGGGAGGGTCTATCCATTATCCGTACCAGAGACTTTGGCCCTGTCGGCCTATATACAAGAGAATTTGAAGAAGGGCTTTATTCGCAAGTCCTCCTCCCCAGCGGGAGCTGGTTTCTTCTTTGTTGAGAAAAAGCATGGCTTTCTTTGTCCTTGCATCGATTACCGAGGCCTTAATAAAGTCACCGTGAAGAACCATTTTCTGTTACCTCTAATTTCGGAACTCTTCTACCGGCTCAGGGGAGCTAAGGTCTTTTCTAAACTAGACCTGCGTGGAGCTTATAACCTTGTCAGAATCCGAGAGGGCGATGAATGAAAGACGGCCTTTAACACGCGTGACGGGCACTTCGAATACTTGGTGATGCCTTTCTGACTATGCAATGCCCCAGCCATCTTTCAGGAATTCATTAATGATATTAGAGACCTTCTCTACTCCTGTGTCATCATCTACTTGGATGACATTTTGATTTTTTCTCCTGATCCTCAGACCTATCGGTTGCAGGTATGCCACATACTGAGTGGTTTCTGCAGTAACCGGCTGTATGCCAAGTTGGAGAAATGCCTTTTTCATCGGACGAGCCTTCTATTCCTGGGCTACATCATCTCGAATAAGGGTCTACAGATGGATCCGGTGAAATTATCGGCCGTTCTGCAGTGACCATGACCTGTCGGACTTCGGGCCATACAGCGTTTCTTGGGGTTCGCAAATTACTATCGACAATTTATTCCCCGTTTTTCTACATTAGTGGCACCGATTGTGGCCCTCACTAAGAAGAACGCCAACCCGAAGCTCTGGTCATTTTCGGAGCTAAAGTCGGCTTTTGCCTCTGCACCCATCCTGTCTCGCCCGGACCCAGAAAAAACTTTTGCTTTGGAGGTGGATGCCTCTTCCGTGGGGCATGGGTGGTTCTCACGCAAAAAGGGGCCAAGGGCAGAATTCTCACATGCGGATTCTTCTCCAAGACCTTCTCTCCGGCGTAGAATAATTACGCCATCGGGACCGGGAATTGCTAGCCATCAAGCTGGCCCTGGAGGAATGGCGCTACCTCCTGGATGTCTACACAGACCACAATAATCTCCTGTATCTCCAGTCGGTTCAACGACTAAATCCTCGCCAGGCCAGGTGGTCGCTGTTCTTCTCACGTTTCAACTTCCGGATTCACTTCCGCCCGGCAGAAAAGAACGTCAAGGCTGACGCCCTCTCCTGCGCCTCCGATACCATCGGGGAAGATCCCGGTCCTAAGCATATTATACCCCCAGAACATTTGGTTCAGGTTGCTCCGGTGGACCTCCAACAGATTCCGGGTAACTTACGTACGTCCGGCTCTCCGTTGGAGGAGTCTAACATGG
The DNA here is from genome assembly GCA_025379985.1 of Phyllomedusa bahiana. NCBI lineage: Eukaryota > Metazoa > Chordata > Amphibia > Anura > Hylidae > Phyllomedusa > Phyllomedusa bahiana. The sequence continues at coordinate 71,051 of JAODAL010016439.1, forward strand.
GGACCCTGCTCCCTGGTGGCCGGGCATCCTGACACTCGAAAGACGTTACAGACGATCTCCCGCTTCTATTGGTGGCCGACTCTTGCAAGGGACACAAGGGAATTTGTGGAATCCTGTACCACCTGTGCCCGGGATAAGACGCCCCATCGCCACCCGTCTGGCCTACTGCACCCCTTGCCCACACCTTAGTCCCCATGGTCCCAGATATCTATGGATTTTATCACCAACCTTCCTCCTTCCTCCGGTAATACTGCGATTTGGGTGATCGCAGACCACTTTTCTAAGATGGCACACTTTGTCCCGTTGCCAGGTCTCACGTCCGCTCGTTGGCTTGCCGCTCTCTTCTTCGAGCACATCTTCAGGCTGCACGGCCTCCCACGTCACATCGTCTCAGACCGAGGGGTCCAGTTCGTCTCCAGGTTCTGGCACGCCCTCGGCTCCTGGTTACAAGTAAAATTGGACTTTGCCTCGGCTTACCCCCCACAATCTAATGGTTAAGTGGAGAGGATCAATCAAATCCTTGGCACGTATCTTTGCCACTTCATCTCGGCCCAACAAGACGATTGATCCGGTTAATTGCCGTGGGCAGAATTCTTGTATAACTCTCTGGACTCTGAATCTACGGGCTCTTTTCCCTTCTTCATTGTCTATGGGCTGCATCCCCGCACCACCCTCCCTCTGCCTTCTGCTTCTGAGGTTCCTGCAGTGGATACTCTGGTCCGGGACATGTCTGTCATTTGGGAGCAGACTTGCAGTCTCTTCAGCAAGCAACAGTCCATATGAAGTCCCAGGCGAACAAGAAGAGGAGACCGACCCAAACTTCGCTCCAGGAGATAAGTTGTGGCTGTCTGCTAAGTACGTCTGGCTCAAGATTCCAAGCTATAAACTAGGTCCATGGTTTCTAGGGCTATTTTTGTGTTACAGTGGATCAATCCAGTGGCCTATAAACTCCGGCTTCCTCCTACCATGCGTATCCCGAATTCTTTCCATGTCTCCATGCGGAAGCCTGTAGTACTTAATTGTGTTTCTCGGACAGTCACCTCCTCCCCCCCTGAAGCTGAGGCCTCAAATATGTTCATGGTGAAGGAGATTCTGGCTATGAAATGTATCCAAGGGAGGCGACATTTTCTCATTGATTGTGAAGGAGAGAGGAGAGATCTTGGGAGCCGGAGGATAATATCTTGGATCGTGATCTACTGAAGAAATTTCTTCTTTCCAGAAGGAAGAGGAGGCCTAAAGGGGGGGTACTGTCACGGGTGGTCCCGCAGCCGGGGGTCGGGCTGCGGGCGCACCCATGTCCTCTCAGTGTCCCTCTGCTCTGGGGATGAATGGAGCCCACTTGCCCCCCCCCCTCCCCCGAGTGCCTGTACTTTCCCAGCCGCGCTCCTGTCCTCGCACGGCTCTCTGTCTTAATGTCCCCCTAATGTGCGCGCGGCAGCTCTGCTAGATTTAAAGGGCCAGCGCGCCAGTAATTGGTTAATTGCTGGCCGCTGGTCCTATATAATGTTACCGCCCCCGGCACTTCCTTGCCGGATCTATTGTGGCCCTAGTCTCTAGAGAAAGCCATGAGAATTGCGTCCTGTTGCCTCTACCATGTTCTGTCCTTCTTGCTACGTCTCTTAACCACAACTTTTCTGCCCAAACCTTACCGCCTGTCCCCGACTACGACTTCGCCTTACGATTCTGCACCGTGCTCACTCTTGGCTGCCACCGCAAGCAAGTCACGTCAGCGGAAGCGACCTGGTAGATTCCGCCGCAGCAAGTCCATCCCGCTTTGCGGCGGGCTCTGGTGAAAACCGGGTTCTATTTAGACTCCGCTCCCTGGCATGGCTTATACCATCGCTTGCGGTGGTCAGGCGGATCCGCTAACACTGTCCGTAACATTCGCTCAGCGTCACTCTACGCTTTATGTGCACCTGGGAGGATTGGCTTGCTTTCTCCAAATCCAGCCACTACCGTACACTCCAATAGTTGGACACATATGGAAATCCTCGGCAATCTCTGATTTTAAGGGATACACTTCTTAACGTGACGGTGTGCTACTGGCTTCGAAAAGGGATAATATCGTAAGGCCCGTGGAAGAAAATTGTATAAACTAAAGAATCCCATGACATGATACAATCAATGCTATGATGACTATTAGTAATGTGGGTACAGTTCTATTACTGCCCTTGGCACAGTCCACTGTGTATGGCAGTAGGCAAACAAATTTGACAAGCAAAATAAAATATGACGACTACAACAGATACTTGGCTGGGCACAAAAAGGGAGACAAAAAGTCATATATCCATCAAAAACTGAAGAATAGCACAAGCTATAAATAAATTAAAGTGCAAGTACAACATTATTTAAGTGCCAGTAACCTCATCAATAAATATCAGGTATAAAGAATATACAAAGCTTACGACATTGGTATAAGTTCACCCAAATGCATCAGCCACAAGCCCCAAGGGATGAGCTTTTGTTTCCTTTGAAATCATTTTAGGGTACACAAAACTTTTTGACCACTCTTTATTCCATTTTTTGAGAGATAAAATGAACAAAAAACAGAATTTGTTCCAACCTTTGCTGATGCAACCAGGTTTACCCTTAATAATGAAGCAATTTATTTTATTTTAATTGACCTCCAAGATCCATGTTTTTTATTTTTCCATGAATACAATCATATGAGAGTTTTTTGCAGGATGAGTTGTATTTTTTAAGGAGAAGCTGCAGTTTCACTTCAGTATCATTGCAATTAAATGTATTGCAGTGGCAAGCATACATAACAAGTACAGAAGCACTCAGCAAGTGCCCAGATATACCGTATGTAACAACTGTCATTCCAGACACTGCAGAAATGCTAAAGGTGATGTACTTGGCTTCATTAAAATTTCTATATTTATTATGTGTATATATTTTAGATTTTTAGCATAAGTTTTGCTAAAACTTTGAGAGCCCACATCGAGGTAACCTTGAAGGGACCCTATTCTAAACCAAATGTACTCCAAGGGCCACAGCCTCAAATGCGGATCTAGTTATGCTCTATTTAATAAAAAAAACAAAAAAAAACTGACAGACGAGACACGTTCATGACTAAGATTCAAGTTTTAAAAGCCGTATGCAACTACTGATGTACTCTTTATATTACATTTCAGCTTCTGTTTCTCTAGTACTTGTTTTCTAATGTTAAGTTCAGGCTTTAGGAGCATTATGTAACATTTTGGGGAAAAGATACAGACTGATATCCCTGCACTTGAAGCCAAAATGGCAAAAATCTCCACAGCCACAATGTATTTCCCTCTGGTGCTCAGATAAGCTGGGATCATAGCAATCCAGACACTGCAGAACACCAGCATGCTGAAGGTGATGTACTTGGCCTCATTAAAACTGTCCGGTAATGTCCTCACCATGAAAGCCAGAACAAAATTCACAGCTGCCAAAAACCCCAGATATCCCAACACAGAATAGAAGAGAAGGACTGAACCTTTATTACACTGAATGATGATCTTCTCAGTATAAGACATAAAGTCATATTCCTGATATGGAGGAGAAGTGACCAACCAAATAACACAGATCAGAACTTGGATAGCAGAACATATAAAAACAATGTAGTAAGCTGGTTTAAGTCCCAACAACTTTCTCCATTGACTTAGGGGTTTGGTGGCTTTAAAAGTAATGTAGAATGTGATAGTCTTAGAGAGGACAGAAGAGACAGCGATGGAGAAGAAGACTGAGAATGAAGTCTGTCTCAGCATGCAGGTTATATCCACAGGACGACCGAGGAAAAGGAAGACACAAAGGAAGTTGAGCAGGATGGAGACCAGGAGCGTGACGCTTACAGTCCGGTTATTGGCTTTCACTATAGGAGTGTCCCAGTGTAAAATAAATAATCACAAAATGAAACCTGTGACAACAGAAAGTAACAGAACTAATCCAGAAATCACAAAAGCTAAAATATCTGATTTATATGATAGAAACTCGTATGGTTTGGCAAGACATGTCACTTTTCTCTCATCCGGCCAATGGTCAGTGGGACATTTGTGGCAGATTTCACTGTCTGTGGGGTAAAGAAAATGAAAAAAGCTGATTTAGAAAAAAATCTTCAATGAAAATTTTACATAGTTACATACTATGTAACTATGTAATGTAGAAAAATCACACTATTTATCTTGGCTGCATGTTAGTTTTTATTTTATACCAAACGGTACAATTTTATATAGAAATATAATAAATCTTATTTTTTCTGCATTTATACAATATTTTTAATAATAACACTTTACATATATGCGAGGGAGTTGTTGAACACATACAAATCTGCTTGCTCACATTTATAGCCAGATATCCTGCTTAGATAGTGACATTTTTTTCTTAACCTCTCCATCACCAATGTCCATTAGTGTTGAGCGATTATTATCGACAAAGTTGAAATCGGCACAGTTTTTATGTTGATCGGATTCTTTCGATCACGCGATAATTTAGGTTAAAATCTGTGCATAATCTATTAATATCGCATAATTTTCGGCGCTTCCTGTCATGTTGGTGGCCAGCAAATCAGCTTAGAGAATAGAGCAGGGTGAGCTGGGTGTGCGACGTCATGACTGGGATGTGTATGTTTGTGATTGGCAGGAAAAATCACATGACCTCGTTTTACATAGAACAGCCCTTCCTGTTCAGCATCAGTATGTGTCTGTGTATCATAAGAGCAGGACGTGTCCTCGGTCTCTCTCAAAACAGCTCAGCGAAACTGTTCTCTTTGTTCACACAGACAACTATGTTTTTAGCTGTGAACATTAGAACTTAGGTAGATTAGAGACTTTCAGTTTTTAGTTACTTAGGCTGAGAATTTTAAAGGAGCATCTAGTGCTGTACAGCCACAGGGGGTGGGGACACAGACAGACAGGCTGGCAGGCAGGCAGGCATGCTTTTGAAAGGAGAGTGGATATTGTGCAGCCCAAACTCTGCTTTGACCCTGCATTAAAATGGGTTTTTACTAAAAGTTTTTGGCCAATTTCTGGTGATATATTAGCTTGTATTTTGTGCAGCCTGTACTTATATTAGGATACAGATCTTTTCTAGTAACTGCAGGTGTATTTGATAGGTTCAAAACACACCCTTTATTATCTGTACACGATTTAATTACGTGTTTTTCACTTTTGCGCAGCTCAGTTTTGTTCAAAGACCCACTTTGTTTTGCAATAGGATACAAAATCTTTTCTAGTCACTGCAGGTGTATTTATAGGTGCAAAACCACGTTTTATTATCCGTACACAATTTAATTAGGTTTTGTTCACTTTGGTGCAGCCCAGTTTTGTTCAAAGACCCACTTTGTACTTACAATAGGATACAGAACTTTTCTAGTCACCGCAGGTGTATTTATAGGTGTAAAAACCACGTTTTATTATCCGTACACAATTTAATGAGGTTTTGTTCACTTTGGCGCAGCCCATTTTTGTTAAAAGACCCATCTTGTACGGATATTACCATACAGAAATTTGCAAGAACAAATTTACCTAGTAGATCCCTACCAATAGTACCAAAACCTCTTGACCAGCATATATAGAAAACAATTTAAAGAGGAAAAATCGGTCCTAAAAAATAACTTTTATTAAATATAATTTAAAATATCGTGATCTATCTCGAAGACTCACAAAACACTGTGGGAGGCAAACAACAACCACATGGGTGGGACCAGAGTGATATACAAAACCTGGCCATATAAACCTAACATACCCCTACCTAACTGAGAGAGATACAGGATAATCGCCCCGATAAGGACGTTCCTGTCCGCAGCCTTACCCTAATTCAAAAACACCCGTTATTCCTCATGTCCCGTCCCAACATGTTTCAATCATCCATGACATCATCAGGGGACAGTCTGGAAAGATATAATTGGACCAAGTATCTGGGTATAGTAACAAATAAATGGCTGCAATAATGGGAGGCACAAGAATTAGAGGGTAGATAAATACCTGATGGTAATTACTGATGTAGAGACACCATAACATGCCGTGTTTACATAACGAAAAAGGACACTGCCTTACGTTTCATCTGCATAATGCCGCTTTGTAGGTTTGCAATATAAACCAGCAAGACCACCAGGCTGTGGGAAGTACAAAAACAAAGAGGGGGATGAGATAAACAGCCAACCCCAAACAAACCCCCCACCACAAAGCATACACCCATATAACTTACTATTGAGTTTCAGAACTGTAAGTCATCTCCCGCCCTGTAAGGGCATGACAGCGTCGGCTGTGTAAGAGACGCCGAAAGCTGGCGGCGCGCAGAAGATAAAGGCGCGCTCACGGCGCCTCCGTGACATCACATAGTGCGCCAGCAACGGAGAACTGCACCGAGAAAGCGTCCATAGTTACGCCGCGTGCGCAGATAAGCATCGCGACGAAATGTATGCAGGACGCAACACCGGGGCAGACAGACTCAGCAGGTGATTTTAACCCCTTCACGGCCCTGGGCGTATGAGTACGTCCCAGGGCCGCTTAGGGGCTTTGCAGGAGGATCGCGCCACGACCCCCCCGCACAGCCGCCGGGTGTTAGCGGCATATCGCCGCTAACACCTGGCAGTAACAGCTCCGGCGGGTGGCTCCGCCCGCTGGCGCTGTTTTACCCATCAGATACCGCGGCAAAGATGGCCGCGGCGTCTGCATTAACGCCGATCAGTGCCGCGCACCGATCGGTGCGGTGATCGGCATCAGCGCAGCTACGCTGCGCCGATCCGATCACCGGGCATTGTGGTGGGGAGCCTTGTAAAGGCTCCCGTCACTTACCCTGGCCGGTTTGCCCCACTTCCGTCCGCAGACAGGAAGTGGGGAAACCGCCATCTTTGTACACCCTAATGCATTGCCTATGCAATGCATTAGGGTTGTATTAACAATCGCGCCCCCTAGTGGTCAAGCACCCTAGGGGGACTAAATGTTACAGTAAAAAAAAAAATTAAATAAAGTTTTACAGTACAAAAAAAAAAAAGTATTAAAAGTTCAAAACACCCCCCTTTCCCCATTTTACAAATAAAATCATTAAAATAATAAAAAAGTTACACATATTTGGTATCGCCGCTTCCGAAAAAGTCCGATCTATAAAAATATAATATCATTTATCCCGTACGCTGAAAACCGTAGGAGAAAAAAAATTCCAAACGCCAAAATTGCATTTTTTGGTAATTTTACGTCACTCAAAAAATGGAATAAAAATGATCAAAAAAGCCGCATGCATTCCAAACTGCTAGCGATAAAAAGTACACTTCAGCCCGCAAAAAATGCCCCCTCACTGACGTCCGTAGGTGTTAGTAAAAAAAAGTTATTGGCCGCACAAAATGGCGCCGTGGCGCAAATTTTAAAAATAGAAAATGTTTGGAATTTTTTTACGGTACCAAAACATAAAGGAAACCCTACATATTTGGTATTGCCGGATTCGTAACAACCTGTAGAATACAAATAACACATTATATTTACTGAAGATTGAACGCCATAAAAGCAAATCACCCAGAAACATGGCGAAAATACGTTTTCTTTCACAATTTGTCCCACTTGGAATTTTTTTGCGGTTTCCCAGTATAATCTATAGTATAGTGAATAACACTATTAGAAAGTACATCCTGTCCTGCAAAATAAAAGCCCTCATGTGTCTACGTAGGTGGAAAAATAAAAAAGTTATGGCTTTCAGAAGACGAGGAGGGAAAAACGAACGTGTCACAAAAAAAAAAACCCCGGGTCCTGAAGGGGTTAAAAAACATGCTCGGTTAACAGCTAGTGAAACGACATTTATTGGTAGGAAAAAGAACTGATAATCCGTTCCAATTCTCCCAAGGGACATTGATAAAGTTAGTTAGGATATTATGCTCAAATGATCAAGTTAATTCAACAATGTTGTATATGCAAGGAAAAGAAAAGAAACACCTTAAAGATAGCTGCTGAAATCCAACTGGTCATTTAACCCGTTTGGTGCCTTTGTATTTAGGGTAAATGTCCAGAAGCATTCCTTCTGCAGCAATAATCTGTCCAAGTTTCCACGTCTTTGAGAGGGAGAGACCCGATCAATGCCCCTCCATTTGAGGCATTTAGAGTTCCCCCCATGTATTGAGTGTATATGCCGTGAGATTGGTGTGTCACGTTGATGGCGAATATCGCCCAAATGCTCCCCAATCCTACGTCGCAGCTGTCTTGTGGTTTTACCTACATACCTCAATCCACATGCACAGGTTATCAGATATACCACATGTGTGGTCTTACAATTGATGAAATATTTGATCTGATAAGTCTTTGCCCCTGTATCATTGGAGAACGTATTTGTCTTTTCCACAAAGTCACAAAACGAACAATCCCCACATCTGAAAGAACCGTTTGGTCTAGTCAGCCACATGTCTTTCCTTGGAATTACACAGTGGCTACCGACCAGACAGTCCCTCAGATTTCTTCCCCTTCTATATGATATCGAGGGGGCCTCCCCAACATAATCTACCAAACCGGGGTCCATTTTCAAAACATGCCAATATTTGTTAAGGGTCTGTCTCACCCGAGGGACGGCATTGTCAAAGGTGTCAATGATGCAAGTTACGTCTTTTGATCCTGGCTAGTATGGATTCTTGGTGTCAGCAATTAAACCGGCCCCTTTGGTGGCATAGATAGTTGTTTTTAATATATAAATTGGATACCCCTTGTAGAAACCGAGTTTCCAAAATGTTAGCCCCCTTTCTTGAAATCACCCAGAGAGGAAAAAATTATCTGAGAGCAGTACTGTCCCGGGGGATCCCCTTTTCGGGGGGTGTTGGGGGGCAGTTTCCCCCACCGCAGTAAAAATTTGTGGTGGGGTTTTCGGTGATGGTAGTTATTAGCTCCCCTCCTGACCTCTGCCAAAACCGATACAAGGAATGGTAAAAAAGGGAAGAAATCTCAAACGAAAAATCAAGTTTAAAAACGTATTGAAATTCGGGTTTCTGTAAAACTGGCCAAATTTTCTTTGAGCCTTTCCAGATGATAAAGAACGTCAATGAATCTGCCCACAGGGCTATATGGCAGAGAAAAAAAAAGGGGAGGGAGTCACCCAAGACCACGGACGTCTCCACCAGCCCAGGAAAAGATTTTTCAAGGCCGGGGCACAGGAATGCCCATGGGTTACCCTGACTGGTGGGGGAAACGGGATGGTTTTTGCTGGGGGGTGTCCACCAGGGCACTACCCCTGGCGGGGTTGCCTGGGGGGGCGGCCAAGGGAGCGGGGGACAGGAAGCAGGGAGGCTCGTATCGAGGACAGACAGAAGGGGAAAAAAGGGGCTCAGGTTCGTGGACGGGAGACAACAGGTGGGCGGGGCAGCGGCAAGGTTTGTAGACGGACTAGGAGGGTCGGTACACGGAAGGCAATACTGGAAACCTCAGAATACTTTCACCAGGGTAAAAACCCAAGGATCGGCGAGGGGCCGGCAGGAAAGGGCCAGACTAAAAAGGAGCAGGCCCGGCAATGAACCCAATTTCGGGGCATGCCCCTTTAAATTCAAATTTCCGGCGCGCGCGGCCCCTGGGGCGGGCTACTGCCGGGGCAGGAAGCAGCCTGGCAGGAGCTGGGGGGTAAGTGCATCCCGGGGGGGACGGGGAGGCGTGCGGGCCCCCAACCCCCGTTTCGGGGGCGGGGCTCGCCGGGGC
>JAODAL010016440.1:0-80674 GCA_025379985.1 Phyllomedusa bahiana
CAGTGTCCACCTCTACGTCTGGGTACGTGACAGTTATGTCATCATACGTCAGCTGGCTACTGCTACTTTTTTGTTAGAAGTGATCTCTGATGATAAGCTGATCAGAAACTTTCCTCTATGCTGGGAACTTCAGAAATCAGCTGTAATTTGTAGGGGAAATTGGCAACAAGTGCTCAGATTCCCTGCAGCAACACCAAAGGAGAAATTAAGCATTACACGGGACTCATTCAAATCAATGGGTTCTCAGTATAATGCTGGGTACCACAGATAAGGGGTGTAACTACTAACGTAGCAGTCATAGCAGCTGCTACAGGGCCTGCTGCATCCTGCCTAAAAATGCCCAAGTCCTCTATTCCGAGCGTTCAAAGGCAGTGACTGTGTGGTCTTACACCTACAATCTATCTACCTACCTACCTATGTGGGGCCCACCTATAGCCTATGTACCTACTTACCTACCTACCTATGTGGAGCCCACCTATAGCCTATCTACCTATCTATGTGGGGCCCACCTATAGCCTACCTACATATCTATCTGGAGCCCACATATAGCCTATCTACAGATCTAACTATGTGGGGCTCACCTATAGCTTATCTACCTATCTATGTGGGGCCCACCTATAGCCTATCTACCTATCTATCTGGGGCCCACCTATAGCCTACCTACCTATCTATGTGGGGCCCACCTATAGCCTATCTACATACCTACCTACGTGGAGCCCACCTATAGCCTATCTACCTACCTATGTTGGCCCAAATCCTATCTACCTACCTATCTAGCTACCTATGTTGGGCCCACCTATAGCCTATCTACCTTCCTTCCTACCTATGTGGGCCCCACCTATAGCCTATCTACCTACCTACCTACCTATATGGGGCCCACCTATAGCCTATCTACATACCTACCTACGTGGAGCCCACTTATAGCCTATCTACCTACCTATGTGGGCCCAAATCCTATCTACCTACCTATCTAGCTACCTACATATGTGGTCCCAACTATAGCCTATCTATCTACCTACCTACTTATGTGGGGCCTACCTATAGCCTTTCTACCTATATATGTGGGGCCCACCTATAGCCTATCTACCTATCTATGTGGGGCCCACCTATAGCCTATCTACATACCTACCTACATGGAGCCCACTTATAGCCTATCTACCTACCTATGTTGGCCCAAATCCTATCTACCTACCTATCTATCAGGGCCGTTCCTAGGGGCGGGCGAGGTGGGTGATCGCCTGGGGCACCGGGGCTCCGCTCACCTGAGGGGGTGCGCCGCTCGCCTCACCCGCCCTGTGGTTAGCCCTGGACTCTGCACGGTCGTTGTAAAACAGCCGTGCAGAGTCAAAGCCAGCAGCTGCACACACTTATTGCAGCTGCCGGCACAGGGAGGAGGCAGGACGGATCACTCCCCTCCTGTCTCCTCCTCTGTATGTATCAGCACTCAGTCAGCGCGCTGATACATACACAGAGTCGCAGGGGGCGCACGGCTTTCTTCGCGCCCCCTGCGACGCTGAGTCTCGGCTCCCGTCCCAGGAGACATCGGGAGCTCAGTGTAAGCGGCGTGATGACGTCACGCCGCTTACACTGAACCCCAGCTCCCGAGACCTGGCCGCTGCAGGGATCCTGGAAAGGTAAGCGAGTTTTTTTGATGTTATTATCCAGGGGGGGAAAACTGGCTACAGGGGGGGAAAACTAGCTACAGGGGGCAACTAGCAGGGCTACAGGGGGGAAAACTGGCTACAGGGGGCAAAACTGGGGGCAACTGGCAACAGGGGGCAACTAGCAGGGCTACAGGGGGCAACTGGCTACAGGGGGCAACTGGCTACAGGGGGCAACTGGCTACAGAGGGACAACTGGCTACAGGGGGAAAACTGGCTACAGGTTTCAACTAGCACGGCTACAGGGGGCAACTGGCTACGGGGGGAAAAAACTGGCTACAGGGGAAAATGGCTCAGGGGGCAATTTGCAGGGCTACAGAGGGCAATGGCTACGGGGAAAATAGCGGGCTACAGGGGGCAACTGGCTACGGGGGGCAACGGGTACAGGGGAAATGATTACAGGGCAATATCATGGCTACGGGCAACTACAGGGCTACAGGGGGGCAATGGGGGGGGGGGCTACAGGGGAAACTGACAAAGGGCAACAAATCAGGCTAGGGGCATCTGGCTACAGGGGCAATGATCAGGGGCAAATCAAGCTACAGGGGCAACTGGTACAGGGGCAATTTTGCAGGGCTTCGGGGGCAATACCATGGGCGGGGGGCTACTTTCGGGTTTTACAGGGGGTATACAGGCTACAGGGCAACCATCGGGGCTACAGGGGCAACTTAAAGGGCTGGGTTTGTCTGGTTACAGGGGAAATTACATGGCTACAGGGAAATTTCTTCAATTTCGCCCTGAGGGCAATTTAAAAGCCAAAGGACGGCCCTGTACATCTACCTATGTTGGGCCCCCCAAAGCCTTTATCACCTTTCTATGTGGGCCCCCCTTTTAGCCATCTCCCAAAACTACCAAGGGGGCCCACTTGTACCCTTTTCCTTTTCCTCGTGGCCCCCCCCAAAAACCCTATTATCACTTTTTTACCTACTATGGGGGGCCCACCTATAGCCTATCATCTCCTTTTTTTAAACCCTTGTGGGCCCACCTTAGCCAAACTACCTATTTATGGGGCCCACCTATACCCTTTCTACTAGGGGGGCCCCTTTTATAGCCTACCTCCCCTACCTATTGGGGCCCATTTTAGCCACCTTCCCTACCATGTGGGGCCCACCATGAAAAACCCTATTAGGGGGGACCACCATAACTTTTAACCTCCCTACTATGGGGGGCCCCCTTAGCCTATGTACCTATTACCTTTTCCCTCCCAATGTGGACCCCACCTATTTATCTTACCTTTTCCCCTCCTCCCTAAGCCCACTTATAGCCATCTACCTTCCTTCCTACCTATGGGGGGCCCCATATAGCCTTCACCTACCACCCTATAGGGGGCCCCCTATACCCTATACAATCCTCCTATGGACCCCCCTTATAGCCTATTTTTACCTATTGGGGGCCCAATCCATTACCTCCCTATCTAGTACCCAATTGTGGTCCAAAACTTAGCCTATTCATCTATAAAACCCTATTTTGTGGGTCCCACCAACCCCTTTCCCTTATGGGGGGCCCCCTCCTAAGCTTAACCCCAACCATGGGGCCCACCAAAGGGCCTTTTAATAACCTTCTATGGGGAACCCCCTATCCCTATCAACCTACTTACATAGGTTGCCCCCCTATAGCCTTTGTACCTACTTGCTATCCTTTGGGGGGCCCCCTATGTTTTCCCACCACCTGTAGGGGCCCCCAATCCTATCATCAAACCTACCCCTATGTTTGGCCCATTAGCCTTTATCCCTATCTACCTATGTGGAGTTACAAATCCTTATCTACATACCTTTAAATTTGGGGGCCCCCCTATACCTATCAAATTTCCTACCTGCCTACATGGGGGCCCACTTAAGCCTATCTACCTATTTTGTGGGGCCCCCTTTTCCATATACCATTTTGGGAGCCCACCGATAGCCTATCTACCCTTTTTTTACTAGTGGGGTCCACCTAGTTTGGCCTCCACATATGTGGGACCCCCACCTATAGCCTAAATCCAACCCCAACCTTGGGGGCCCCAAAAACTATACCCCGTTCCCTTCCTACCTACCTATGTGGGCCCCACCTATAGCCTACATACCTACCAGGGGCTCACCTACAGCCTACCTGTGGCCACCTACTGTCCCTCTAGCTACCGGGGAAATAAAAAAAATTTTACCAGCCACCGGGGTTACCACACCCTTTCCTATCCCCTTGGGCGCCTACCTAAGGGGCCAACTATGCCTAGCTAGGGCCAATTACTACCCCCTTTTGCCCATTTCCCTAAGGGATATTTTCCCTACCTTTTTCTTAACTATACCAAACCCCCTAGACCAACTACCCCTCTATGGCTCAACTTGGGGCCTAACTGCTGCCTACCTCCCTGGAGCCTTGGCCCCTACCAATTATAATGGGAGTTTCCTCCCGGGGGAAATAGAATCTGGGGGTTAAAAAGACCATAGCTTTAGCCAATCTAGGATGTTATTCATCTGTTCTCCCCACTTCTAGGAAAATTAAGTTATGCCTTTTACCAACCCCCTGGGGAGTTTACACAGAGGTGGGGGGCAGTGGGGGAGGTGGAAAAGTGGGGGTTTCTAAGTTTTTTTGTGTCCAAAACTCAGGGACATGGTGGATGAGAGAAGTATTGGGGTCTAGATGTGAGAACAAAAGGGGAAAGTCAAAGGGTCGTCTGAGAAAAAGTCAGTGGGTCACAAGAGGACGCACTGTAATAAATTATATTTGCAGAATTGTATACACTGGTTCACCACTTATGGTGACTGTGTGGTAATTTTCGTTTTGGGGGCCTGCGTACAACGCGTACACTATTGGTCACTGTATGGGGGTAAATAAAGTCTGCAGAGCCTTGTACACTGGTTTTCCACTGCTATATGGTCCCTGTATGGGGGTAGTAAACTGTATAGTCTGCGGGGCCGTGTACAACTGTATATACTACATATGCTCACTTTACGAAAAAATTTTTATCATTTTATATGACCCTTTTTTAAAATAATAATTAGGGGTATTTTCAGTCAAAGTTGGGGTAACTGTATGACGTCATCCCCCAACTTTTAAAAATGCCAATTTGGAACGGCGGAGCTCCTCTTTAAATAGCATTCTTCAAAATCCTTCTTATCTTTTACATTCAGTTTTAATTTAATTATACTTTTCAAGAAACCTTTTGCTTGTAGAAAGCCTTTTTCAATTTTCTTTCAGTGTGTTCCCAAAAATGCTAGCTTTAAAAATTCCGTGTTTATGCTCGTTGCCAGAGTTTCTTAAAATTTTTCTCTCAAGTCTTTTTTATATATTTTTACTACTTTTCTCTTCGATCAAAAAACTCGACTGCCCTTTTGATGGGTTAATTTTTTTCATATGCCCCAGGCCAAGGGGAAAAATGTACCCCCCACTTTCACTATGACCCCCCCTAAACAGATGCTTTGAATCAAGCCAAGATTTTTTTCACTCTTCCAGATTTTTTAGGTGAAAAATAAAAAGTATGTAGCTTTTAATATAAAATTTAAAAACCCCCGATGAATTTTTTACCTAAGTAAAACAGAACAAATTAAAACAAGTGTATGTTGAGATTAAGTCCTAAACATACCTAACACTACTTAATGTCTTCTGCTCATCAGCAGGTAATCTCAAACAGCCAGATCATCTGTCTATGTAACTATAACAGGCTTTGGCTACTCTCTAGCCAGCTCTCTTAGTAACGCAGATCATCTGTCTATATAACTATAACAGGCTTTGGCTATTCTTTAACCAGCTCTCTTCAGAAATTCAGATCATCTGTCTATAACATCTGTCTATAGCAGGCTTATCAGAAACCCAGATCATCTGTCTATAAAAGGCTTATCAGTAACTCAGATCTCAGATCATCTGTCTATAACTATATATGTATATAACTGTATCTGTATATAACTGTATATAACTTATGGCAGGCTTCGGTTGCTACTGGGTCGCTTATTAGGGACTGTATCCCTGATATCTCATTTTTTTTTCATCAGGAGCCCAGCTCCTGGCCTACACTGAAATATGATACCGAAAGGAAAATACACTATCCAGTCACGTATACTTTACAGAGCAACAAGCAGAGGCATTAATTGGTAGCGTTTAAAAGGTATACGCATATGATACGCATACATGTACCAGAGCACACCCTGGAAGCACACCTGAACACTTACACAGGTCTACTAAGGGAGGCGACAACCAGCAATCAGATTCTCAATAGACTGTCTGAATGGATAAGTCACGGATTTATAAAAAACCCAGCGAACTTACCCTTTATGAGTTGATCAGGCTCCAAGTTCAGACAGTCCAGCGATCGTCCCGTTGACGGTAAGGCGTCAGCCCCCCTCCGGATGGTCCTCGGGCGTTTAGGAGCACGGCACCACTGTCAAGATGATTAAATCAGGTGTGGAAATTATCTTTGTTCCACTCCTTTATCCAATTAAATGCCTCCTCCGAATTATATTATTATTATTGCTGCCGACAGCCGGAGCTCGAGAAATATGACCCACACTTTCCGTTTGGGACATGAATCTGCTTTAATCACAGTAAATTACATTCCAATAGAACTTTTTAATCACATGACTATTCTATCACTACATGATTGGTTAATTGGCGGTCGCTAAGAGACAAGTTATAATTTGCATGTACGTATGAAGCATTAGCTGATATGACACATTCCCAAACTCTCCTCTGTATCATCTGGGGGGAGGAGGAAGGCCTTGAATCTCTTTGCTGTTAGCAGACACTGCATCTGTCTCAAGGAAAGCTGTATGAGAGATATCTGATACTTCAATAAGGATGTATAGCAGTAAAAGCAGTTTAACAAACTATCTGATGAGCTTAATAAGAATGCAATGATGAAACAGACTTTTGATGTTTTTTCCCTTAAATTACCAACTTGACACATGTTCTATTGGTATATTTAGGTCCTTATGTAGTAGTGCTATTGGTAATGTTGGTCTTGGTATAGTGGATTTCTTTGGTAGCAGTATGATGGTGATATGTACGGTAAGATAT
The DNA here is from genome assembly GCA_025379985.1 of Phyllomedusa bahiana. Taxonomy (NCBI): domain Eukaryota; kingdom Metazoa; phylum Chordata; class Amphibia; order Anura; family Hylidae; genus Phyllomedusa; species Phyllomedusa bahiana. The sequence goes on from JAODAL010016440.1 coordinate 6,648, forward strand.
TTGCGCCATGTATTATCTAGTAACTGCTTGACTATTATCAAGAGGTCCCGGTAAATGTTCGTGGTCGGAAGGTGGGGAAGGGGGGGGGGGGAATCAAAAGCTTTGCTATTGGGCCCAGGCTTGTATAGTTATGCCCCTGACACAGATCCTTTAGAGCAAGAGACTCTCTTCGTAGCAGTCTACTTTAACTAAAGGGTGAGAAGGCTGTACAAGGTATCCCTTTTTATTAACTCAAAATTTCCTGATGACAACTTCTAAATTACTATATTTACTATTTTGCCATAGGCAAACTTAAACTCTATCAGTTCTCTATCTATTAAACACTAAAACGTAACTTTTATTATATCTAACTCTTAACCTCTATACACACTATTTAAAACCTGACTCTATCCTCATCATTAACCCTTTTTGCTTCTGAAAGGGGGAATAATCCCTTTCTATCATCAAGTCTGGTGGAACCCACCTATTAACAGGAGAGCCTTATATCTATAGCAAAAGTACTAGCTTCAGAAAGGGATCCCAAGCCCAACTACTTGGGCAGTCGTCCCTAATCTCTTTAGACACAGAACAAATAAGGCCCCTTGTGACACCGTCTGCAGCAGGTGACACTTGTAGACAGAGGTGAGAGATCACAATTTAAAACGTCATGCCTGACCTCGCCGACATGTTTCGCCAGCTAATGGCAGTGTGCTGTGTAATGTGATACCTAGTCTGCTTAGTTCATTCTAGGTGAGGCACGCAGTTGCAATAATATGAGAGAAGTGAGATGGAAGCCATCACAGTCAGGCTGAGGTGTTTGTTGGTGCAGTGCATTGGCACGGGCAGTACGGTAAGATGGGGCGCAAGCCTGTTATGGAGATGGCAAATTTTGACTGAAGGTTGTTGGCTCATGAGAGCTGGTGGCAGCTTCAGCAGGACATGTTTATGAGGGGTTGCAGGGCACGGAAGGGGGAGTGGGTTTTTGTGGATTCTTGATAGCTAATTGGTGAGCACTGTATGGGGTGTTTACCTAACAGGTTTATAAAAGGAAAGGGTGAGCTCAGACCACATGTGATCGGACCTCCTAACCCTTGATAAGCCAGGTTAGCTGGCGAAACATGTCGGCGAGGTCAGGCATGACTTTTTTAAATTGTGATCTCCCCACCTCTGTCTACAAGTGGTCACCTGCTGCAGACGGTGTCACAAGGGGCCCTTATTTGTTCTGTGTCTTGGATTAGGGACGACTGCCCAAGTATTTGGGCTTGGGACCCCTTACTGAAGCTAGTACTTTGCTATAGATATAAGGCTCTTCCGTTAATAGGTGGGGTTCCACCAGACTTGATGAATAGAAAGGGAGTTTTTCCCCTCTTTCAGAAGAAAAAAAGGGTTAAATGATGAGGATAGAGATCAGGTTTTTTAATTATGTGTATAGAGGTTAAGAGTTAGTTTAAAATAAAAGTTACGTTTTAGTGTTTTAATAGATAGAGAACTGATAGAGTTTAAGTTTGCCTATGGCAAAATAGTAAATATAGTGATCAAAAGTCACTCTTAGTTCTCTTGCGAGATTCCCAATTTTTTGGAGATTATGTGACAATCACATGCTTTTTTGGGGCCTAAAAAATTGATCCGTAGTGTCACAATGGGGCTATTGACTTCTATAGGGTAATTGTAGCCCCTTAATAGACTAATTTTCGCCTTATAAAGCAAACATTGTTTTGGCTTCTGCACGGGACAAAAAAAGCGTGGTCAACCATGCTTTTTGTGTCCGGTGAGAAGTGAACAGGTTTGCTAAATGGGGTAAATACACTCCTATTAGGATTATTTTTTTTTCCTCATAGAAGTCAATATCCCCACTGTGGCCCTGTTGTGATATCTGTCAGGATACATTTTTATGGTATCCTAAAGAATACCAATCAAGGGGACTTAAGACAGAATGTGAATGGACCCTTATTTACCGTCTTAAACCCTTACTGCCACAGCCAGTTTTCACCTCCCTTACAAAGCCCTATTTTTGAATTTTGAGTGATTTTAACCTTTTAATACTTTTACCTATAAATGTGATTCAGAGAATAATTTTTGTGACACCTTGTGCTTTAAGTCAGTAAAAATTTTTGTACATACAATTCTCATTTATTTGTGAAAAATGTTCCATTTTCAAAGATCAATATTTTTTGTATGTAAGACAGATAATTATTGTTTCACAATAGTTTCATAACTAGCATCTACCTATGTCTACTGTAACTTGGCTCATTTTTTAAAAGTCTTTTTATTTATTTACAAATTAGGGGGCTTAGAAATTTAGTAGTCATTTTTCACCATTTTCAAGAAAAGTTGCAATATAGATTTTTTTAGGGCTCAGTCCAGTTTCTGATGTGGGTTTTAGGGGCCTGTTATTAGATACCCCCATAAATATCTCTATCTAAGAAACTACAGCCCTTACAGTATTCAAAATAGCATTTAGGGAATTTATTAACCCATTAGGTATCTCACAGAAATTAGAGCAAAGTTGAGGTTTAAAATTTCAAAACTTCATTTTTTTTGCAGATTTTAAATTTTATCCCATTATTTACTGGAACACTGTAAGATGTGACCAGGGAGATGCAAGTCAACATTGATTTCCCCAAATTTTACCATTTTTAGAGATATCCCATATTTTGGCCATAGTGCACTATTTGACTCAACACACAGCCTCAGAATAGAAGGAGCATCTACTGGACTTTGGGGGTCTCATTTTCATTACGATTTTCTGTATGCACCATTACGGTTTGCGGACACACTAAGGAGCTAAAAACTTAAAAAAACACCCCACATCGGAAACTACACCCCCTTAAGGAATATATCCAGGGTGTAGTGAGTATATCAACCCCACAGGTGTTTCACAATTTTTTTTAGTGTTAGGTTTGAAATTAAAAGTTTTTTTCTTCCAACAATTTCCCCAATTTTAGCTGAAAATGTTTAATTTTTACAAGGAATCCTGGAACAAAAGTACCCCAAAAAAGTTCGGCCAATACCATATACAGTGGGGAAAAAAAAAGTATTTAATCAGCCACCAATTGTGCACGTTTCCCACTTAAAAAGATGAGAGAGGCCTGTAATTTACATCTAGGTAGAGCTCAAATATGAGAAAACAAAATGAGAAAATTAAAACCAGAAAATCACTTGTCTGATTTGGAAAGAATTTATTTGCAAATTGATGGGAAAATAAGTATTTGGGGCAATAACAAAAAGTTCATCTCAATACTTTGTTATATATCTTTTGTTGGCAATGACAGAGGTCAAACGTTTTCTGTAAGTATTTTACAAGGTTGGCACACACTGTTGCTGGTATGTTGGTCCATTCCTCCACGCGATCTTCTCTAGAACAGTGATGTTTTGGGGGTTTTGTGGGCAACACGGACTTTCAACTCCCTCCAAAGGTTTTCTTTGGGGTTGAGATCTGGAGGGCTGACACTCCAGACCTTGAAATGCTTCTTACGAAGCACTCCTTCTTTGCCCTGGCAGTGTGCTTGGGATCATTGTCAGCTGAAAGACCCAGCCCGTTTTTTACAAGTAGTGGCAGACACTACGTGCAAATTTTTTTCATTTAATAAATATGTGCAACGTCCATTTACTTATAGACCCACTTTTAATATTAAAAAGTCATAGAAAAAGTAGCTCTAGTTATACTTAAGTTTAACGATCAGTCCAAGACCCTTAACCGCATGTATATGAGTCCATGTTCGGATAGCTGGGAGACGCCAAGCAGCAGGAAACTGCACACCCGCTCGCCATCTCTCAGCTATCCAAAATGGACTCCATATGCATACGGTTAAGGTCTTGGACTGATCGTAAAACTTAAGGTATTTAATATTAAACATTTCTTAAAATATGATTTTAGATTTTGGAACTGCATTATTTTTTAATAATACCTCAACTTCTCTGTAAGGGTATGTTCACACGGCTTATTTGGACGCTGTTTTTGAAGCGGTTTTCAGAGCGTTTCCGCTCCCAAAACAGCATCAAAACCTCACCTGAAACATTCCTCTTCAGAAGAAGTTTTTTACGCGTTTCTTGGCGAAGTTTTGTACGCGGTTCTGGACAAGGTTTTGGACGAGGTTTTCATCCATACCAATTAATAGCCAGGTCAAAAAATGTGCCGAAAAACGCTACAAAGGCGCGTCAAAAAAACTTGCCAACAAACATGCTTCAAGAATTGACATGACACTTCTTTTTTCAGCACTTCGAAAGACATGAGTAGAAACCTTGTCATGTGTGAACTACAATGCTGTTTTACATAGGAATCAATGTAAAAAGGGCGTTTTGGAGGCATTTTGGACGCTGTTTTGGGTGAGGAAATGCTCCAAAAACTGCATCCAAAAGAGCGTCTAAATAAGCCGTGTGAACATGCCCTAAAGCTGGAAGTTTTTAAAAGATAAGATGCTGACTGCTTGCAGCCGTCACTAGAGGGAGTGAGCACAGAAGCTTAGGGCATACTATTTAACATAGAATTCAAAATTGAAGCAGAGTGTTTAATGTTCTTAAACTACCTTTAGTGGTAGCTGCAGGTAGCCAGAATCTTTGTATATTATAAAAAAAAAATAAAAAAAAATGAATCAGCACAAACCTTTGGACCTGAAAACAGCATTGATAAAAGGTGGACACCTTAACAAATAGTCTAGTAAGCTTAACCCTTTTAAGCCACAACAGTTTTTGTTTATGTGTTTGTTTATTTCTCTCCTTGCAAGACCCATAACTAAATAGCTGTATGATGACTTGTTTTTTTTATGGGAAAAGTTGTACTTTTTACAGCACCATTCACCATTCATATTATGTATTGGGAAACCTCCAAAATTCTTTTTGGGTCAGAACATGAAAAAACCCCTAAATTTCACCACTTTTTCGGGGGTTTCATTTTTACAAAGTTCATTTTGTGGTCATAAATATCATGGTAAGATTCCAGTAATACTAAATTTATGTAATTTTCATGATGTTTTACTTGTTTTATTAAGTCTTAAATTATGCTTAATAACCATTTATATTTTAATAGAATAGACTTTTGCATAAATAGGGAAGCAAATTATGTTTACCATTTTGAGTTTTCTTTATTTGTTAAATGGCAAAAGAGGATGTATTTTTTAAATTTTAAAACTTTTTTTATATTTACAGTACATTTTTGTGCTTCTAAGGTAATGTGGTGGCAGAGCAGATTAGTGCATTGGCTGCACCACAGACAATTTGACCTCATTGTCATATTTGTAATCACCTCAGCCCTAGATAATTAGGCTTAAATTAATCATGGCCTTTTTGATGCAGTCTGAGGTGCAGTTTTTGAGTTAGTTTTTAGCCCAAAAGCGAAAAGGATCACAAAAGAAATATGTCCTTTTTTCCTGGCATTTTTTCCGTTTTTTAATGCTAAATGTATTATGGAATTTAGTACAATCAGTTACTTTTTTTTTTTTCCCCAAAAACGCCATTCAGTTCAGAAAACCCAAAAACAAATGAAGTTTTCCATTCCCATTTCTAGGGTTGGCTCCAGATACCAAATGAAATATTGCCAGAAAAACGGGTGCATTTTTTTTCCAAAACCTCCTTGATTTAAACACGAAGTTTGTTTAATTAACTGAATAAGATGTTTTGGCGGGGGAGCATTGGGGTTCTCAAGCCCCTTTTAGATAAATGGAACAGTTGCAGAAATTCCTGCAACATATCTACCAATTGGGGTTTTTTCATGCATTTTTCATTTTCGTTTTGGGGTCTATTATGTTGCCCTTTATAACAGGTACTGACCACTACATTTCTATACCAGTACCGCCAGATCTTATGTTACCAATATCCCTAGCATGACATCTCATACATTGGGGTCCCTAAACCTGCAGCCAATTATGGACCTCAGTGGTCTCTGTATGCATTCGCATTACTGGTCCAAAGCAAAGATTTGATGTGTTTTTCTTGGGGACCAGCGATAATGCACACCTCCCCCTTATTTAAGAATGAAAGGGGGACACTCAACCCTCCTCTAAAACACCAAAGACTGACATACACCAGGGACACCTATAACCTTGCCTAAGCAAATTATATCATATCAGGCCCTAGCTCTAGCCATGCACAAGAATACCCAATCATGTCCAGCTTGCTCCAGCAGATCAGTGGCAACACAACAGTGGCATTACTGGATCTATAAATATGTATTTATTTGAAATAATGTATGTAATATAAATAAATACATACAAAAAGCTGTAAGGTAATTTTGTATGGATGATACAATTAAATAATGGTCATACTGTTAAATAAATTTTGCTCCATCAAGGGGCAAATTTTTCACATGCGTTTGCACAAACTGCACAAAAATACCACTGTACAAAGACCAAATAATACAGACACATTTGGCCACAGTAGAAAACTGTTAGGTCTAAAAATCCTTTGTTGCTCCCAAACAACCCGCAGGCACCCCTTCATTTTTCCAAAACATATATGAAATGAAAAGGGGGGTCGGTTGCTACGGCAACAAAATGTGTTTTTTGACCCAATATTTTCATACATGTGGTACATTATGACCACATATCACTACCACATAATGACTGAACAATACCGCCATACTGTTCCTGAATATAAACCATCGCATTACTAACAAAATAGATTTACTTTTTGTGAGTAGATGTATGTAGGAGCTCTGAAGACAAATACAGTTGAAACCATAAGTTTAAATACACTATTTAAAAAAAAAAAAAAAAACATGTTTTTATCACTATCTGACATGAAATCAGAATAAACCTTACCCGTTTTAGGTCAATTAGGATTACCAAAATTATTTATATTTGCCAAATGCCAGAATAATGAGAAAGAGGGAATTTTTAAGGCATTTTTATTACTTTCTGTCTTTTTATATAGTGTATGTAAACTTCTGGTTTCAGCTGTAAGTAATTACAGTACAGTTACATTTAGGGTCTCACAGGAGACATCTTCTCTGACCATAGTTGATTGCTTTCCTTTTTCTTCTGTTAAATGTTCTTTATTTCTAAGATTTAGGAATTTACTGTTGAGCCTGCTCTGCCTGGAGCACTTAGTCCCTGGTTTTGCTAATCTATAGTTCTAGATGTAATAAGCATTTTTTATTTACATATCATTGAAGGGAAAAAAACAAAACAATGCAATGGAATGTACTGAGTTGTACCATTATTTAAATTGCCCCTCTTGCTCGACAAGTTGCTTTTTTCTAATGTTGAAACCAAAATATTAATTAAGATTGTCTGCTTTGCTAGCAAAACAACCAGCAGTTAACAAAAACAAATATGAAGTAAAGGTTACTGATAAGTATGTCGATTAAAAGTTACTAATTATACAAGTATGTTCATTAAAAGTCATCAATTGTAGTGAATTAATCATGATGTATTAAATATTGTTAAGATCAGCTTGTATAAAAACTAGTACGCACAGTAATAAACTCAAAGATTTGCTTCTGATATTACTCGATGACAATTGTCATTCTTCATCAGCATATGCACACATATTAATTTGGAAACCTGCACAATGAGGGATAAGTCGTGGACTTATAGGGACAACAAATACCCAGATGGGACGGCAGACGGTGGGATATACCCGAAACCCTTGAGGATCAGTGGATTGGGATGAAATGCTGGCCCTCAAGGTAAGACCTTGAGCTCTTACAAAGCTCTGTTCCTCCTGAGTCTGTACGTTGCTCTGTTTTGGGCATATCTATCTATCTAGCAAATAAGTTTCAATAATATGGCCTGTCTGTCCCGTGAAACGAAGAACTTTAAAGAAAAAGTCCTCCTTGTGTTGGCAATTGGCTAATTGGAGCATTTCCCATAATATAATTTTATACAGGCATTGTGTTTGGTGAGCCAGGACCAAGAAGAGTTACTAGGTATTGTTAAAGTTTACTTTAATCTCAGAAGATAAATACCAGAAGGACAGATTTTTGAGTTAGAGAAGTTGACACTGGATACTGTGTGAAGATCCAAATTTCACAGGTCCTTTGATGTTTGTCCACTAAGTTTTGTTAGATGGTTTTGTTTAGAGGCATTGGCATGTGTACAGAAAGTTATTTTTAAGTTGTTGAAGGTTCAGATTAAGTATGTACATCCTTAACAGAAAAAATTGAAATACTGTTCTAATATTTCTTTGTAGGGTAGATTGAGAACACCCACCCCACTGGAAGTAACAGGCTTCGATGGGAGCCTGCAGGCATGCATTAAGAACATGTAAGTGTATAGCACCCGTTATACCAGAAGGGTAGAATGGATTATACCTTATGGAGGATAGGCAAAAGGTTGAATTACATAAGGCCCTTCTTGCACAGGGAAAAGAAAATAAAGGAAAAAAAATAAAAATAAGTACCTGGACTAGGACCAGCACGATGGGAAATTTAAAACACCAAAGATAGGAAAGATAAGAAACGCAGAATCACAGAGAATAGAGAATGTACCAAGTAGTTAGAAAGTGAAAATTGAAAACTGCAAGAAGTAAAAGGAGAAAAAAAAAGAAAAGTAGACATATGGAAAGCGATTTTAGAAGAGAAAGATTTTAGTGTCAGTTTAGAACAACGAAAAATGAAGATGAACCCTGTTTGGAAAAATATGTTCCTATCCCTCATATCCCTTTAAAGGACTGTTGGGAAGATACACCATTGTAGTCTGCAGTGTTTACTAGTACCAGTTAACAGGTGAACACTAGATCTGCCATAAACTTTAAACCACCTGACACTGCAAAAGAACTGCATACAGCTTCTGTTTTGGCAAAGAAAGAACAGATTGAAGGGGGATTTGCTCAAGATTGCAAGATTTGCATCTGTTGCCAACACATTACTGAAAAAAGACCCATCTATTGAGGCACCTGCAACAACTATTCTGTGTTCCAGCTTGCAAGAGATGATTGGACTAAATAACTTCATATAGACTGTTATGACTTAAGTGTTATAAGAAAATCACAGACTTCTTCTGTGCAGAGTAAAGAAGATAAACTGTAAAAATTTGAGTTTGACTTAGGGTGCTTTAACACAGTGCATTTTTTGGTGCATTTTTTATGTTTTCTTTGCAGAATTGCAGAGCAATAAATGCCCCTTAAGCAAATTACAGGCAAAAAGCTGAATTACCTGGAATCACCTGAATCACCACCCTGTGAATCACCTTCAAGTGATTTCTTTTACCTCCTCTGTGAAACACAGACACCACCAGAGCAGCATAATCTAGATTCTTGTATTCCTGCCATGGTTAATCAACCATTGACAGAAACCCCCCCACTTGAGACAAAGAAAAGGGACTCCACTTGATGATTTTGATTATGAAGTTGTACAAGCACACGATTTTAAGGATCAGGTGAACAAGGACTCTATCTCGTTCAATGACAAACCAAAGTTACTAAGGTTAACCATGACAAACTTACAGTAGAATTTGAAAAAAGTGCTTAGAGACATGCAAGATTAAATTCCAGATTCAAGCAGACAATAAACACTTTACAACCAAGAATGCAAAGATGCCCTTAGCTCGACTGTAGACAACACTCCAATGTTTCTTCTCTCAGCCCCTAGTCATTATCCCGAATCCACGTCTAAGGAGGAACAGGTTAAACAGAAGTGCCCCAAGCAAAGAGCCAGACTAGAATCCCTCCAGCTGACTCCAGAAATACCTGATATGAGAATCCCACTCATCGGAGATGTACCCTTTAAACCAGAAGTTTTTGCTAACAGTCCATGGAGACCGTCTGAAATATTGACAATAAAGAACCGAATTCCAAACCCAGAAGAATATCCCATGTCTTTTTGTAGAAAAATCAAAAGGATATTGAAGACTTTTAAAGGTTGCTGGAAAGACAAGGGTGAATTAGTACGAACGAAGGTAAACAATGCCAAGAATAACAAGTGCAGTAGGAGAGTTCTTTGAAGATGAAACCACACAAGAATCAGGAAAAGAGTATATTAAGTGACTGACAGAATAGGGACTGAGACACTTACTTGATCACTTGTCAATTTCATCTGCTATACACAAGCACATTTTGGCATCTGTATTAAACAAACCCATACATGAGGCATTAATGGTTTTGTGGAGACATTTTGAACGAGATTGCTGTGTCCCTCTGAAACGACAGAACCAAGAGATTTACTTCAACCTCACCACCTCCAGCGGCAAACAATGCAGAGGAAACAGGCAATCCAGAACATGGTACTGTGTAAATACTAAACATACAATCTTCTGGCCCTGCCTCAGACAGAAATTTGACAATAGAGGGTAGCGATCCCATCCCTTTACTGATAGCTACAAGCTGCCATAACCATTATACACAGCAAGCACATGAACCCTACCCTGTTTTCAAAGGATACTGAGCCTCATGTGTGAGAGCTGTCTGGGTCTGGGCTTTCTTTGTTGCCCGTTGTGGCCAGTTCGACAAAAAGTATGTGTGTTTGTTCGGGGGAGGGGTCTGTGGTTGGTTGTTGTGGGCGGCAGGTAGAGTCTTGGACCTGAATGGTTTTCATACATGAGTCCCACTATTTTTTATAGGTGTGGACAGCTGACTAAACCAGTCCAAGTACGATTTAAGTCCACTCAAAACATGCTTAGCTGACTGATAGTTAGTGAGACCATCCCTGTAAATCCTTTCGGGAGCAGACTTATTTGCTAAAATTAGAATTCACATACAATATATAGATGACGGCATGTTGGATGAGGAAGAAATCTGCTTGCTAGTTGCTTGCTTGTGAATGTGATCCCTGGAACATGTTTATCTCACTTTTAACCTGAGAAGAAACTTACAGTCTTCTTGAGCTTGTGTCACAAAAATTATGCTCTACAGGTTTAACAGACATGGAAAACTTGAATATCTTGCCAGTTAAAGTGGAAATAATCCAAATTGTTCTAGATGATGGTCAGCATCAAGGCGGCAACTCAGGATACAACTCCGTGGACCGGCAGAAGAGGGAGAAGAAACAAAAGTTGGATAGAGATAATGTTACTTGAGAGCCACCTACAATACCCGACTCCATAATGATACACTTCTCGGGTGACGGGCTCTATGACTGTCTGGAGTTAAAGCGACTTCTGAATAGATAGTCGACGGTTGTTTAATGGTTATTTTATTTCAGGTTATAGTACTATGAACACTTTGTTGTAGGCTATATCATGAAAAACAGTGATATAGGGGTTAACCCTTACTTATATACTAGCTATTCTACATTGGGTCCTGCGAGTGTAAAGTCTATAGAAGCTGGACGTGGGGCCATGCCAGGTATTGGCATAGGACAGTTAGGTGATGGTATTCAGCGTCGCGGAAAAAGGGAAGTCTTATAGCACTTTGTTCTTAGGAGATGGGTCACAACCCTTCTTCAGGTTAAGATGTGCATTTTATTTGTTTACATTGTTGGGGGAGAGTTCAGGGGTTTTTCTGCAGCCAGATTGGTTTTGCTGCAGCCAGATAATTCTTTGATCCTAACTACAATATGCGAGTCATTTCATTGACGCCTCATAAACGAACTATGGTTCTCAGACACCTAAAACGTCTAAGGCGGATCTCGTGTTCAGGAAACACACCTGGAGGAGGCCGATTTCTTCCGCATGAAAAAAAATATGGGTGGGTGAGGTTCTAAAGATTCTAAAGCGGTGGTCATAACACTGCTAAGTAAAAATTTTAAATATCATATTTTGGACCAAAAGAGAGATTATAAGGGCAGAGAGCATCGATTAACTCTCACAAATCATTTGGAAACCTTACATATTTACAATATATATAGTCCAAATGAGAATCAATCAGAATTCTTGAGGAAGTTATACGATACCCTTCTGGCTGATACAGCATGGTTGAAAATAGTGGGGGGTGATTTTAACAGTTTTAAATAGCTGAGAAGACAGGAAGAGACCTAGAAATGCTGGGATAATCAGAGGGAGGGATACTCCAATTCTAGCTCAGTTCTTAGAGAAGACAGAATTGGTTGACTCCTGGAGATACTTGCATTTGGAGGGATGCAATTTTACATTCTTTTCTCCGGTACATGACTCTTGGTCACGTATCGATTATTCCTTTATTTCGCTCCCCCTGAGGGCTTGGGTCCAGGAGTAGTGGTGAGCGATTGCGTCAACTATCGTCATCGGGTCGATAGTCGATATCGTCAATTATCATGCCGATATCCGATAGTAGATAATAGATTATCGCCGATGACCATTAAAGTCTATGGAAGAGGAACAACACCTTCATTATTACACCCAAACAGGGCTGGAGAAGCTGGAATTCACATCCACAACAGTAAACTGGATACGTGCTACATCTTAGGCAACACCATTAGGCAACAAGTGTCACAGAAAAACACTCACAGACTATTCATTATCCCGGGTTTTGTCCCCCAGCATGACCCTTAAACCTGCATAAACCCCAAAAAATTTAAAAAAAGTGCCAAAAGGGGCCAGTTTTGTTTTTAAACCATCATTTTATTTGGAACTGGAAAATTGCCCTTTCCCTGTCCGGGGAACCCCCAGCATGCCCCTTTAAAACCCTGCCCCGACCCCACAGTTTAAAAAATCCCAAAAAAAGGAGTCTTTCAACCCCCTTTTTTTAGGATCGAATCCCCCCAGCCCTTTGTTTCCCCTTTTTTTTTTTATTGTATTAAATGGGTTTAAAAATTACGGGATTGCTAGCAAATTTTAAAAAGATCTTGAAAAAAACAAGTATTTTGCAATATGGGGTCCTTTAAAACAGTGTCCTCCCCTATTCCTTTTTCTGACGCACCATCACCCTTGAGCCATTTCTTGACAATTGTAAAAGAAAAAATTCTGTTAGAAAACCACTGTTTTAGAAGAGGACCTGTAGAAACCCCTGCTTTTCACAGCAACATCCCCCAAAAAATTCAAAAAATGACCTTTGAGCCTTTCCTTGACAATTGTAAAAGAAAAAAAATGTCTGTTAAAAAACCCAAACTTTTTTTAGAATAGGACCTTTAGAAATTTCTGAAATTTCACGGGGGCAAAAAGCCCCCCAAAATTAAAAAACAAAACCCTTTGAGCCACCCCTTGACAATTTTTAAAAGAAAAAAATTTGTCTGTAAAGAAACCACTTTTTTTAGAATGGGGCCCCTTTAGTATAGCTGCATTTCCCAGCAACAGCCCCCAAAAAATTAAAAACGGGCCCCTTGACCCACTTTGACAATTGTAAAAGCCCCAAATGTCTTTTAAAGAAACCACATTTTTTAGTAAAACCCTGTAGTATTGCTGATTTCACGCAGCATGATCCAAAAAAATTAAAAAAAAATGACTTCTAAACCCAAACTGTTAAAAATTGGGGGAAAAAAATTCCCACTTAAAGCCCATTTCTGTTCCAAAGGCCCATGGATTTTTTCTGTTTTAAACAAAGCAAACATGACCCCCAAAAAATTATAAAATGATTTCTCAGCCACTGAAAAAAAATTTGTGGGGGGAAAAATTTGCCACTCGGGAACCCACATTTCTGTTCCAAAGAAACCATGATTAAAGCTGATCTCACAGCCCCAAAGACCCAAAAAAATTGACAGTGTGAAAAATTTAAAAGATGAAGTGAGAAAAATGGAATGGGGGTTTTTTTCTGAAACCTTGGGGGTTTTTTTACAGTCTCCTCACCGCAAAACCAAAAAATTTAAATTTTTTGGGAATTTGAGAACAAAAATTGCAGTAAGAAATGATCTTTTTAAAAAAAAATTTCTTCAAGAGGACCATTTCTTTTGGAAGGGGAAAATGTGAAGAAAATAATCGGTGACCTGGGAAATTTGGGGGGCCAAAAACATAAACAAAATCCATCCCCTTAAAACATTTTTGATGAAAGTCAAACGATCAACATTATTTTTGGAAAGCCGGATGCATTTGTCTGTAAGGGACTCCTCCAGCTTTTTTTTTGATATGACGCTGGTTTGCTGGGCAGGACAACACCTTTTATGGCGGGTCGCGGCTCGGGCCATTCACCCCTTTTTTGGATACCCAGAAGTCGATTGGGCCCGGAAACACATCCAAAAACATCGGTGTTGGACCGATAGTCGTGCACCATATTTTAAAGCGGGCTCTGTTTTTTGTATGTGTGCCCGGGCATTAAAAGGTTTGGGTGAGGTGGAAAAAAAATTGCCAGAGGTCACCCATTGGGCTTTCCCCAAAAATCCCTGTTTCTGCTTGGCATTTCTATTTCTTTTCCACGTTTCTGACTTTGTTACACCCGTGCATTTGAAAAACGTGAACCCAGACGAAAAACAGATGTTTTCCAATTTTGATCAATCAGCACGGCCCTCCAATTTTCCTGCATTTTCCTCTCTTTTTGGTTGGGTGAAGGAAAGTGCAAAGTTTTGTTTTTGGTCCCGGGAGGATCGAGGAGGGGGCCACCCAGTAACTGTTGTTTTTTTTGGGTGGCTTATTGCGAGGATCATTTTGGAAAAAAAATGGAGCACCCAAAGGGCACTATGGGGGTGGACCCTTTGATTTCCCAACCCTCTGGGTCGGGGGCACTAGAAAAACTGATCTTCCTTTTCTCCTCCTCCCCCTAAAATTTTCATCCCAAACCCTCTTTCCCCAGACAGGGAGGGTCGGTAACGTCGGTGTCCGGGAAAAAACCTCCTCCTCCTCCCCCCTTCCTCCAGCACAGCTTCAAACACAGCCCTGACTGCCTCAGATGTGCACCCTGAGAGCTGAGACCCCGCCTTGCACTACCCCCTTGGAACCCAAAACCCACGCCTAAATAAAGGGCCCGAAAAAATTTGAGAAAACTGTCGGGGCCTTGTGGATTCGAGGAGAGAAAGGCTCCCTTTCTGCATCTGTGTCAACCCTCCTCCTCCGTGCTGGTGGGACCTGTTTTTTCAGAGGGGTCCAACGTTCTTTCCCAAGAACTAAGTTAAACCACAATGCTCAGGGCTGAAAAGGGCTTTGGTCCGCACTAAACCCCTTTTTTGGTGGCTTCTTCAAAACTGGCAAGGATGGTGCAGAGCTCTTTCACCTGCCTCCCCCTCGGTGGCTCAAACCCCGAGGTCCGCCCGCGGGCTTGTCGGCCATGTGTCACTTCTTTCCCTGCGAAAAGGCATTGGCTTTTTCCAAAACGCTGGACATGTGGGAGGGAAAAAATTCCACTTTCCCAACTTCAAAAGGGCAGTTGACGGGGAGGCCGAGCTGCGCTGCAACGCACCAGGCGGGACGAAGCAGGGTGCGAACAGCGGAAGTTTTGAGCTCAGACCTCAAGCTTTTTACAGCAGCAGCCCAGCCCCCGGGTAGCGTTTTTAAAAAATTTTCTGGAGGGACAATTTTCATGACGGTGCCGGGCCAAGGGTTTGTGCTCCAGCCTCCCGGGAATTTTAAGGGCCCGGCCGCAGATTTCAAACCTTTATCGCCCACCACCTTACCGGGCACTTTTTTCAGGGGCACCCACCGCGCTCGGTTTCGTAAGGGAAAAAACCGTCCCAGCCCCCTGCCCCTGTGTGTTGGGGTCCCCAAGACAAAATTAAATTTTTAAACACGGCCGGGTTTTCTATAGCACGTGATCCCACCAAGGCCCTTTGGGGGGAAAAGAACCCTCCCACCACCCCTGCGGTTTTGATGAGGTGCGCCGACCCTGAGAGCCCCCCGTTAAAAACCGAAATCCACACAGTTAAACCCAGGAGCTTTTCAAAAAAAAAAAGATAAGCGGCCTTGGCCTTGCTTACTAGCCCAATGTTCGGTGGTAGAGGGAAACTTGGGGACACAATCAGACAACGCGCTTAAAATTTTAGAGGGAAACGTGGCTGGCCGGGGCCCAGGGACGGCTTTTCGGCAAAGAAATGCCTGCTCGGCTTTGGGTTTGGGGGCGGGCAAGGACCATGATGTGGCAAAAACCCTTTTGTGTCCCAGACGGAAAGGGAAACTTTTTCCAAAGGCCAAAAGCCTGGCCAATTTGCCGACATTCAGGGCGCTTGGTTTTGGGGATGGTTTGGGTTAAAGTTTTTTTTTCGCCCCCAAAAACTGGTAAAAGGGAAAGCTGGGTCTAACTGGCCCCTGTAAAAGGCCTGCCCGGTCATCAAACTGGTGGAAGGGGAAGGGGTTTGGATGGTCTCTGGTGGTGCTTTGGGGGAACTCGGGGGATGGGGGAGGCTGGGGGCCGGGAGGGTGATTATGACTCTGAGAGACATGGGCAGCTGCCCGGAAAAACTTGGTGGTGGTGGAGGAGGAGGGGGAGAAAAGAGGGGGTTTACAGTGGGGTTTGGGAAACCCGGCATCGGTGTGGCCCGTTTTGGCCAAGTGGGTTTCCCCCCATTTCAAATCAGCATTCGCTGCATGTGAAAAGACATGGTGGGGGGGTTTTTTAAAACCTAAAATTCTTCCCTTACTGATGCGGTTTTCGGGGGGGAAAGGGGGCCAAAAATGACCCTCGCGGGTGAATCAAGGCTTGCTCGAAAAAAGGCCCCGGCTTGAGAGGTCCTGGACCTTTTTCCCACGGTTTAAAAAGCGAAGGGGCGGGGTTTCCCCCTGATTTGGGCTGGCGGAATAATCTCAGCGGGGCTTGTGCGAACCCCCCTCTCCCTTTTTTGAGGGGGGGACCCGTCTGACACAAACCCCCTGTCTTCCCCCTCGTCCAGGGTGAAGCACTCGCAAGCAAATTCTGCTGAAAAAGACCACGTTTGGGTCCGCAATGTCGTCATTCCCTCATCCAATCAACACAGGTATTCCCCCGTCCTGACATTCGCATTCCCGGGGTGCGAGCAAAAAGAAAAAAGGGAATGCAAGGTGTTGCCCACCCCGCCCCGGGGTTTTTGCCGATTGACCGGCTTCCTTCTCCTTTCCCCTGAGGGGATCAGTAACTGGGGTCAGAGCAGAAAAAAACATCCTCTTTGGGCCCCTTGATCTTTTAAAAGCCCCCTGCCTCAAAAACCCCCTTTTTTTTCATCAAAAAAGGGCTTCAGAAAATGGAAATTTTCCACAGTGGTGGGGCACGAGTTGAAAATTTGGGGGGCCTTGCTTTTTTGTTGGGCGGGTGCTGACGATGTTTATGACGACATTTGTGGCCTTTACTGGGAAAGGGCGGGAGGGAAGACTGTGGGTTTCAGGTTGCATTAACTAGAAAAAAAGATTTGGGGACGCTATTTGTTACTGAGATTTAAGGGCCTGAAACCCCCGATGACAGGCCCAACGGTCCTGCAAACCCACGATCCCTGGCTTAGTGTTGTGCCAGCCCCTGCAAGGAGCACCCCTTTCCCCGTACCCTTTCCTCCCTGTCCCTTTCCCCCTCTTTGCTCGCTTTCCCCCCTGCAATTTTGGTCCCCTGTTCAGAATATAAAAAAATTTTAAAGGGGATGGAAGAGTTTTTGCAGTTCTTTTTAAAAGACGCAAAACACGCATTCTTAAATTTCCCCCAAAATTTACAAAAGCCAACTAGGATTTGGAAAAAGAAAATATTTTAGCGAATACCTGTGAAATGGGTTGGTGGGGGAACCCTAAGACAAAATCACAAATGTTCTTCCCTTTAGTCCCCGGGGTTTTTCAACTGCCCTGTAGAATTTGGAATTGAGAGGGGTTTTTAAAAAAAATATCATATAAGTGCGCTATCTTGGGGCCAAAATGAGATTAAAAAAAGCGAATTTAAAAATATTTTAGAAGGGTTTCACGAATAAGAAAAATTTCTTTTTTTTTCGCAAAGGAAAAAACGAGAAAAATTGCTAGAAAATCGGGAAATTTTCATTTAAAAAGTGGCTATTTGAAAAAAAAATAGGGCCGCACCAACCCTGCAATACAAACCCTTTTTTTAAAATTTTAAAAGGATAAAAACAGTGGTTTTTTTCACCAATGAAATACACCCAAAAGTAAATTCAAAATTTCTGTATCCCAAAATTTTAAATACAAAGGGGGGCCCCATTTTTTTTAAAAAAAATAGGGGGAACCAAAATGTAATAAAGCTTTTTTAAATGTTATACAGAAAAAAAAAGGTGGTTTTTGGGACCAAAAAAAATTTCAACAAACAGTTACCACAAAATTTTGTTTTTTAAGTACAAAATTTGGGTCTTTGAACAAAACTGGGGCCCCACCAAAGGGAAAAACGCTATTTAAATTTTTTTTCGGATAAAAAAAGGTTTGGGTTTTTACCATGAAATACACCCGCAATTTCTAGCAAAATTTTTTGTATCCCAAAAAATACACAAGTACCCAAAAGGGGCCCTTTTAAAAAAAAATGGGGGTGCGCCAAAGTGAAAAACACCCAATTAAAATGTATAAAGGGTAAAAAAAGGTGGGGTTTTTTAAACCCATGAAATACACCCGCCAAATTACTACAAATTTTTATATCCTAATATAATTTCAAGAAGGGTCTTTTAAAAAAAAATGGCCTGCGCCAAAGTGATAAAAACCTAATTAAAATGTGTACGGATAATAAAAGGTGGGGTTTTTCCCCTATGAAATTCACCTGCAAATTTTTTTTCAAATTTCTGTAACCTAAAATAAGACAAGGTGGGTTTTTTGAACAAAAATGGGGGTGCGGCCCCCAGTGAAAAACACCTAATTAAAAATTAGACGGATAATAAAAGGGGGGTTTTTCACCAATGAAAAACAGCATTACTAGAAAATTTCCCGTATCCCCAATGTTAAATTTAAAAAGGGGGGTCTTTGAAACAAAAATGGGCTGCACAAAATAAAAAAATACTATTTCACCTCAGGGGCAGGGGGGTGTGGCCAAAAACGGTAAAAAAAACCATTTTCAATGCAGGGGCAAAACGAGCCCGGGCTGCACAATAAAAACTCTTCGTAAAAAATTGCCGCCTGTCCCGTCTGTGTTCGACCCCACGCCCCCCCCCATCCCCTCCCCGGGGTTACAGCGCTGATGCCCTTTTTTAAAAAGGGCTCGCCTAAAATTTGAACGAAAATTTTCTAATCCCTATGTTTTTATTTTTCACAGCCCTTTAAAAAACATGTTTGTCCCGTATGAATAAAAAAGAACTTTGTCCCCTGAGCTGAGCTGTATTGAGGGAGATCTACACACGTCCTCTTTTAATGAGAGCACCCGACACCCCTGGGGCTGAAAAGGAACGCTGTTCCCATACAAAAAGGGGTCATGTGATTTTCAAACCAATGACAACCAACACATAAAAGTTGACGTCGCCCCCCCAAGCTCTCCCTGCTCTATGCTCTAAGCTTTATTTGAGGCCGCCAAAATGACAGGAACGCCAAAAATGGTGCGATTTGTAATTTAAAATTTTGCGCAGATTCCCCACCCAAATTATCCCCGTGATCGGAAAATTTTCCCATCAACCAAAAAAACCATTCTGATTTCAACTTTGGGCGATTAAAAATCCTCATTTCCTATTTAGGAGTCCCTAATTGAAGATTCAAGATTTCGGAAACCCGCCCCCGGTGATCTTGTCATTTACTGTGTCCCACCTAGGGGCAGACACTATTTGGAAAGGTTCCCAAATTAATTTGCGGGGGAAAAGCTAACTTTTTAAACCACGCAAAATTGGTGGATAGACTTTAAATCCTTGATGTTTAACATTCCCGGAAAAACTGGGAACTTCTTGGGATAATGTGGGCCGAGGGGGGCTCAACGCAATTAAGGCATTAAAAAATAACAAAGCTCCTGGGCTGGACAGACTAACTAGTGAATGTTACAAAATCTTACAGGATCAGATCACCCCTGATTAACTAACGTTATTCAATAGTTATCTACAAGGAGGGGTCATACTGGACCTTATGAACACAGCATACCTTAAGCTGCTCCCAAAGCCTGACAAAGACCTGTCACTAGCGGCCTCTTATAGGCCCATTTCCCTGATCAATGTGGATCTAAAATTGATCTAAAAAATTATGGCAGAGTAGCTTTACTATTGCCATAACTCGCCTCCCCATTATAGGTCGGATTTGTACAAGGCCGGTTGGCAGTCACCAATATCCGTAGGGTGCTTACAGTTTTAGACGAAATAAAAATTAACCCACAGTTACACCACTCCCCAGCTATCATGTCTATTGATGCAGAAAAGGCGTTTGACAATGTCTCTTGGGAGTGGTTGTACAAAGTTCTTGCCGTGATGGGATTTTCGGGAGCCTTTATGGTTTTTTTGAAATGTCTATATAAATCCCCTAAAGAAAGAATTTCACCCCAGGATTTTTGTCGCCAGTTTTTGACCTCCAGAAGGCAACACGTCAGGGTTGTCCATTATCCCCCCCTTTTATTTAACATCTCTATAGAACCTTTAATACGGGCAATTGAAAAGGATGAGAATATCGTCAGACCCTTAAATCGATTTTATTCGCTGATGACATTCTTATGTTTATGTCAGACCCAGTGGTACCCATATTTAGCCTATAAGAAAAATTTGGCAGGTCTTCTGGACTTAAAGTTAACAGTTCCAAAAGCGATATACTTGATACTGTATTTCCCCTACAGGAGTCTTATCAAAAGTGGCTGGGAGGCACCAATTCCCATTGGACTAGGACTTCCAGATGTTAGAAAATACAACCTGGCTTGTATATTTCGACATGTCATGGATTCAGAATTCAATTTTTTTTTCAAATTTGGAATTGGAGATAGGGCTG
This sequence comes from Phyllomedusa bahiana, assembly GCA_025379985.1. Classification (NCBI taxonomy): domain Eukaryota; kingdom Metazoa; phylum Chordata; class Amphibia; order Anura; family Hylidae; genus Phyllomedusa; species Phyllomedusa bahiana. The sequence goes on from JAODAL010016440.1 coordinate 27,101, forward strand.
TCCTCTCCTTGGAATCTGAATAGCTTACTTCATACAGGGTTCTCATCCCTCTCAGGAAACCTCAGAAAATCTTTAATTATTAAGGATACAATTGCTACATGGAAGGCAGTAAGGAAGCAAATGGGCCTCCCGTTCCTGTGTTCAAAGCACATGTATTTATGGGGACATCTGGAAAATTCAGGAGGTGTTTAAGGGGTGGAGTCAGCCAGGTTATACATTTGTTCCATATGGGGGAAAATAGAATCCTGACTCCTCAGGAGTTAAAAGAGAGATATGGTATCACTCAGAAATGGTTCTTAATTTTTGCCTAGATTTCGAGCTTTCTTCAGAAGTGTTTGAGAAACTATAAGAAGGAGTTCCAGAGTAATAGATTTGATGCTTTTATAGGACATCCCCCTTGTAAAAACTCACTCTCTGACATCTATAAGGTCCTTAGGGAATACTGCACACTTAAAAACAAGAATACTCTATGTAGGTGATGGGCCCAGAAATTTGAGGATGAGGAACTGCCTGTTAAGATTTTGGAAGGTTGGGAGTTGGTTCGGAAACCATTTTCCATGTGAGTCCTGGAGGGAATCTCAATAAAAACTGATACATCATGCCATTTATGGCTTTAATATCCCCCCACACTCGAATGCCCCTGACAGATTGGTGGCTTGCCCTAAATGCTCTCAGGCGAGCACCGATCTGTTTCACAGGCTTTGGGCTCGCCCAAAATCACAGGAGTTTTGGGAGCGGGTGAAAACTTTGCTTAATCACCGCCTGAATCTAGATCTGGAACACGCTCCCTATACTATGCTTTTTCACATAAATCATGTGGGAAAAGATGTTCACTTGTTAGTTTATATTTACTACTTGATACCCAAAAGATGCCTGCTTGCTCTCTGGATCAAACCAGACATCCCTTCCATTGATATGTTTATTGCTCAAGTGAAACATTTTCTTCTCATGGAAAGACGGGAGGTAGAAGGTAATAAAGAGGCGCACTCTAAGAAGTTTTTTAAAAAATGGAGAAGCTTTATTGAAAAATTTCTTACCAAACAAGAAATGATAGAGCACATGCTTCCATTTAAGGACACTACATGGTACATGCAAAAAGAAATAGCTGATGATTTAGGACCTCTCAGAGTTGATTAGCAGATGACCACAGCAACTGCGTTCCACGATCTGACGCTAGAAATTTGTATAGAGGTAAACGGAGCAGTGATGGTGGTTAAAACTACTTGTGTATTGTGAAATGTTTATTAGCTAATGTTTGTGACTCCAGAGATGGCTGTAGCAATTGGGAGGGTTTGGGATGCTTTCACATAAAAAACTATATAATCGGGGTATTGCCATAATCGTCTCGACGCAGGGAGTAAAACTAACTTGTCATGGATACTGCACGGTGAGCAGTAAAAATAAAAATAAAAAAACACTTATAGGATTGCAGCATTTTCTTCACCCTGCCTTCCAAAAAATGGATTTAAAACTGATCAAAAAGCCTTGTCCCCCAAAAATGATACCAATAAAAATGCCAACTCATCCCACAAAAACAAGCCTCGACACAGAAAAATAAAAAAGTTATTGCTCTCAGACTATGGTGATGCAAAAATGGATTTTTCTTTTTGAATAAAAGTGTTTTTCTTGTGTAAAAGCAGTAAAATATAAAAAAAATACAAATAGGGTATTGCTGTATTTTGTTCAAAATGCCTCACAAAAAAAAAACCTTAATAAAAGGTGATCAAAGTGTCATATGCACCCATAATGGTACCAATAAAAATGTCAGCTCATCCCGCAAAACACAAGCCCATAATCAGCTCTGTATACAGAAAGATAAAAAAGTTATCGCTGTCAGAATGTGACAACATAAAAACTCAATTTTTTATAGATATATTTGTTTTGTGTAAAAGTAATAAAACATAAAAAACCATATAAAATTTATATCGTTGTAATTATACCGACCCACATAGCAAAGTTGTCCTGTCATTTATCCCGCATGGCAAACACTGTAAAATTTAATCCAAAAAAACAATGACGGAACTGCGTTTTTTTCCCCCCATTTTTATGGCCCAATGCTAAAAAAAAAAATGGAACATCTGTGAGCCCACAATACACAATACACTCCTAGATGAGATCCACGAACGGTGCTGAATCCAAAATGAGGTGACTTATGGAAGGTTTAATCTGTTCTTGTACTCTGGGGGCTTTGCAAGAGCAAAATGGCACCCACCAAAATCTGCGTTCCAAAAGCCAAATAACGCTCCCTCCCTTATACGCCCTGCCATGTGCCCAAACAGCAGTTTACACCCATATATAGAGTACTGCTGAACTTGGAAGATATTGTGTAACAAAATTGGGGTACTTTTTTTCCAGGAATCTTTGTAAAAATTAAGCTACAATTGCAGATTGTTGGTAAAAAAATGTCTTCATTTTCACAGCCTAACGCTAAAATAATTTGTGAAACACCTATGGGGTCGATATACTCACTATACCCCTGGATATATTCCTAAAGGAGTGTAGTTTCCAATGTGGGGTCTTTTAGGGGTGTTTATTAAGTTTTAGCACTTTAGGGTGTCCGCAAACCTGAAATAGCGCCTAAATGAAATCATAATGAAAATGAAACCCCAGAGTCCAGTAGGTGCTCCTCCTACTCTGAGGCTTGTAGTTGAGCCAAATAGCGCACTAGGGCCACATATGGGACATCTCTGAAAACAGCAGAATCTGGGAAATCAGTATTACATTGCATTTACCTGGTCACATCTATCGTGTTCCAGTGAATACTGGATAAAAATTTACAATTTGCAAAAAAAAGGGAAATTTTTACATTTCACCTCCACTTTGCTTTAATTCCTGTGAAACACCTAATGTCTTAATAAACTTCTTAAATGCTGTTTTGAATACTTTAAGAGGTGTAGTTTATTAGATGATTAGATTAATAAACTATTTTGAGTGGAATAACTATTTGCCTTACATGCAGAAATTTTTGAAATTTGAAAATGGTAAATTTTTCTAATATTTCACGATAATTTGATATTTTTCACAAATAATCAAGGACTTTTTGGACCTAAATTTCTTACTAACTTAAAGCAAAATGTGTCACGAGAAAACTCTCTGAATCACATGGATAGGTAAAAGTATAAAAAAGTTATTCTCACATAAAGTGACACGTCAGATTTAAAAAATGGGGCTCTGTCAGGAAGGCCAAAATTGGCTGCAGCGGTAAGGGGTTAATGAATATTTTAAAGAGAATAGGGCCCAATACTGAACCCTGCGGTACCCCACTAGTAACAGGAATCTAGTCCGAGAATGTACCATTAATCATCACCCTTTGTTTTCTATCACTGACCCTCTTACTTACCCACTTGCAAACATTTTCCCCCAGTCCAAGCATTCTCATTTTACTTACCAACCTTTTATGTGGCACAGTATCAATTGCTTTAGAAAAATCCAGATATGACATCCAATGCTTCACCCTTATCCAGTCTAGAACTAACTTCCTTATACAAGTTGATGAGATTAGTTTGACATGACCAATTTTTCATAAACCCATGGTGGAATGGCATTATACATTTATTTTCAGTGATATACTCCAGAATAGCATCTCTTAGAAAACCTTAAAACATGTTACCTACAACAGAGGTTAAACTTACCGGCCTATAGTTTCCAGGATCACATTTTGACCCCTTTTTGAATATTGGCACCACATTTGCAATGCGCCAATCCTTTGAGACATACCCAGTAACTGTACAGTCCATAAATATTAAGAATAGGGATCTGTCTATCACATTACTTAATTCCCTTAGGACAAAGGCGTGTATACCATCAGGACCTGGTGATTTTGTCCATTTTAATCTTCTTATGGCTGATATGGACTTCTTCCTGGGTTAGACAAGTAACATTTATGGTGCAGTTTACCTCATCCCTCTGCTCATCAACAGGAATATCGTTTTCCGCGGTAAATACAGTGGAGAAAAAAATAGTTTAATAGGTTTGCTTTCTCCTCATCGCCCTCTACAATACCTCCCTGACTGATTTTCAAAGGGCCAACATTTTAAGTTTTAATTCTTTTTACTATTTATATAGTTTTTAAGGATAAATGGAAATTTATTACATTGTGGCCACTATTTCCCAAGTGTCCCCAAACCCTGTCAGGTCTGTTAGTCAATAATAAGTCCAGAAGGGCCTTTCCTCCAGTTGGCTACTGCACCAGTTGGGAAAGGTAATTATCTTTAGTTATTGACAAAAACCTGTCTCCTTTATGAGAACCACAGGTTTCAGTTTCCCAATTTATGTATTGGTAGTTGAAGTCGCCCACAATAAAAACCTCATTATGATTAGCTGTCTCATCTATTTGCCTGATGAGTATATCTGTTATATTTGGTGGCCTATAGCAGACCTTCAATAGATTTTTTTTTATATATCTATCCATAATGATTCCACATGTTCATTTCCTGTATCTATTTCTTCCCATAGTGTTGGTTACAGACAGGATTTTATATAAAGACATACCTCTCCCCACTTCTGGTTTTTATGATTTCTCTTCTAAATAAACTGCAACCCAGTCATAGGTCTCATCCAGCCATGTCTCAGTTATCCCCACTGTCATGTTATTTTCAGCAATAAATAATTCTAGTTCATTTCCTGGCATTAATTGGCATGCAATGGTCTTTTGGTTTAATTTTTTTTAACCTTTTCTGTATTAACCATTACTATTGCCTATTATTCAACCTCCTCCCTTCCAATAATCTATAAAAAAAATTGGAAAGCATGAGCAGGTATTAATGAAATCCTCAAGGTGGGAATAAGCAGAGAAAGAAGCAACCACACAGCTGATCAAGCAGCTAAGCCGGCTGTCACAAGCTGTAGCCATGAATACAACTACGGTCACCCTTTGGACTTAAATTTCCTGAAAATGTTACAGAATGAAGAAACGAAGAGAAGAAGAAAGAAGAATGGTGTATACTGACATCAGAAGAATTATGGACAATTGAAGATTGATTGTACCAGAGCGAACGCAGGTAGTCGCATGTTTCTGCCACTTGGTGGAGTAATGCAGGAGATCTATAAGGGTACCTGGCCTTGATGGGGTAGGAGCCAGCTATATATGTTGCCGGCCACAGTAAGTGGTTGACAGCCGTCTATAGTTCTTTCTGGGTCGGCTCTTATCAGGAGTAGACAACGTGTTGGGTGGGTGTCTACTCCCCATGTTCCAGAACAGGTCTTTGGCAGGTCCCTGGAGGTCTATAAAAGCCTGCTGCTCCAGGTAATCAGGGGGCGTGATTTGCTGTCAGAGTTTTGAAGCAACAGCGGAGCCAGAGAGAGGAAGGCTCTTGACCCTAGGCTTGAAAGAAGCCAGAAGTGGTCAATAGCAGCCTGACCAAAGTGGTTTGTGGATGCTGGACATTAGGTCCAGACCCTATATAGAGAGGGACAGTACCTGTGCCTAGGTAGTGGCCAGACAGGCCTAGGTTTTTTGTTTATGTTTTGTTGCATTTGTACTGACCTTGCCTGAGGAATAAAACCGTCTGAGGCCAGTTTGAAATGACAGCCTTGTGTCGGAGTGCCATTTCTGTTTCACCCAAAACGGTGATCCCATAAACTACAGACCCCAGGACTGTCCAAGATGGCATCCAATTGTGAGTGAAAGCTTACATATGGTGGAGAATGCGGGCATAATTGGCACAAACTGAGTAGAAGTGTTGCAAGTTTGGCACAGGAATTGGTGTTTGAAATCCTGCTGCAGCAAGATTTAAAGGGCCAGTGGCCTGATTGTGAAGCAGTGCTGCTAAAAGTGAGAGACACACCCACAAACAGACTGCTGTGGTGAAAGACTGTGTTGCTGAATTTTTTTTCTGCCATGGGTGAGCACGGCACTATGTGAAGAATGACCACTGGGGAAGATGTAGTCACCTACCTTGCAGCCTTTGAGCGGTTTGCTGTCCACAAGAGACTGCCAGCAGACAAGTGGGTAAATGTCTTGGGGCCGCATCTTACTGCCAAACCCCAGAGAGTCTACTGTGACCTGCCCCGAGAGGAAACCAGGTACCTCAAGGTAAAGGATATGATTATGGCATCGAAGGGGTTAAATCCTGAACAGAGGGAGGCTGCTGCTCCAATCCAGCAGAAGAAGCCAGAGAGGTTGCAACCCCAAGCCCTGGAGTTCAAGGTGGGTGGAGTCCTATCCCTTGCTGACATGGACAGTCAGCAAAAGATGTCAGTAAGAACCCTGGAGTTCCAAGTGGGTGGGATCCCACTTGGGGTTGATCTGGACTGTCAGCAGAATGTCTCCAGAGTAAACTCAGATATTATTCCATTTCTGAAGACCCGACCAGAATCTGGTAAGACTGTGGCCATACTTTTAGAGACCTTTCTTGGGACTGTCAATCATGTGCTTGAGATATGTGATGAGCTGCAGGTGGAGTTCATACTTGGCAGAGACTTTCCACATTTCTGGCAGTTGTTGGGGACTAAGAGTGTACCAGATGGAGCAGGTAACTTTTCTGGGAAATCGCCACCTGTAGTGGGTGCTGTGCCACTGCCTAAGAGGGAAGAGCTATCACCTGTGAAGGTCCCTGAGAAGATGGTAGGCAGAGAGTCCCTGTTCGACAGTCTGAATATGGACCAGGGTACAGTAAACATGTGCCCAGAAATGCTGCCCAGCAAGAAGAGTTCAGAGAGCAGTGAGACTGTGATATATGGACTGTGAACACGGCCAGTGTGTTGCCTGAAAGGGAAAAGGCAAGTCCTGGGAATGATTGCTCTGCTGCAATGTGTGAGGAGACTAGTTTAAAGAGGTTGTGTGCAGACCCTGGTGAGGTGTATGAATGCATGGATGAGGCCTCAGAGCGTGATGAAAATACCTGTGTGAAGGAAACTTGTGCTGAGGCAGATTTTGTGTGCAGCCCTGAGCAGGAAAGTACCCTTTTCAGTCTCTTAGAAATTAGAACAAAAAGGGGAGAGTTGTCAGAAAAAATATAGGGTTAAGTGATTTGTTAGTTCTTCAGTTAAAGCTGTTTTATCACTCCAGGCTTTTGCAGGCATCTGATCTGTTTCTCTGTCTTAGAGTTTCAAATCCAGGGGTGGGTATCTCCTCCCAGTAGGCGTGTCTTCATTCACTGAAGAGTGGTGACATCATCACGCCCCCTTCCTGTTCCTGCTCCCTCTGGAGTCCTCTTCATTCTGTGTGAGCAGTAGGAGACAGAGAGGATGTCACAGCTCTGCAGACTCCTCACAATGGTCAGATCTCATGCCTAGAGAGCTGTCACCTCCCTCCCAGGCTCCACAAGCTCATAGTAACCAGAACATCTGTATTGGTGTAAACAGTTATAAATAAAGCCTAAAATTATGAAACAAAATGTGAGAAATGCAAACTGCAAGCAGAGTGTATAAAGGTGTGTTATATGGGTGGAGGGGAGTAGAGTGTATACGGCTGTGTTATATGGGTGGGGGGAGCAGATTGTATATGGCTGTGTTATATGGGTGGAGGTAGCAGAGTTTGTAAGGGTGTGTTAATTGGGTGGGGGGATCAGATTGTATTAGGGTATGTTATATGGGGGGGGGCAGAGTGTATAAGTCTGAGTTATAGGGGTGGGAGGAGCAGAGTGTATACGGCTGTGTTATATGGGTGGGGGAGTCTATCTGGCAGATAAAGAGATTGAGTAATTGCCCAGATCTTTCGCATAGAACTATCACACAGACTGCCAGCACCTGCACATAGAGCTATCACTGTGAGAGGAGCAGAGACAAGCACTGGCAGCCTCACACCGTTCAGAGGGAAGGGAGAGGTCGACAAAGAGTACACACACACACACTGCCAGCACCTGCACACAGAGCTATCACTGTGAGAGGAGCTCAGGCAACCTCACACAGCTCAAAGGGAAGTGAGAGGAAGACAATGAGAACACAGACTGCCAGCAGCTAGCAGAGAGCTCAGGCAGCCAGTTTCACACAGCTAAAGGGGAGTGAGCACAGAGAGGGCAGGACAGTCAATCACAGCACACAGGGCATGTCCCAACCAGAGGTTGAACTAAACACAGGCAGCCAATCACAGTAAAAGGGGCGTGGACCAACCCTGGGCTGCTGATTTAGTTCTAGCTATACACAGATTAGCTAATAACTGCTATACAAACCAATTGCAAAAGTGCTTATTTTTACTGTCTCCATCATTACAGATATGATGCCTATAGCAAGAAAACCCCTCTAAGGCTTAAATGTTCTTTACTTTGGTTAATGCATAATAACATCACATCACGACCACATATCACTACTATTTAATGACTGAACAATACTGTCCCTGGATACAAACCATTGCATTGCTACCAAAATTCCCACCATAGAGTTACTGTATAAGGGTAGACATACGCATGTGCTCTGCAGACATATAAGTGATTACAGTACATTTACATCCAAGGACTCACAAGAGATAATATCTGACTGGTATTCATTGTTTTCCCTTTTCTTCTCCATGCAGTCAAGAACATCCTGACAAATTCTCCTGTTCATGATTCGTCCCTGCAGAATTTTTCAAATATCTAAGTATCTTTACTATTCCAGCACCCCCTATCAGTTTCCCATCTCTGTACAAACTCCCTATGTAGCAATAAGTGGAGGTTGTATTTTGTGCTGGCACTATGCTGCATATCACAAAGGTGGGAGGTGGAGCGTCAGAGGGGGTACAGGCCACAGCTTACAAACCGACCCCATGGAGAATGTTCTGCAGCTGTGGCCTGTAACTCTCAGGATCATATTGTGCAGCCTTAACTCCATCATCTGCACCCCCAGAGGATCAGCCGCAGCCATGACCTTAAATGCTGGGAATAGAAGAACAACATTGGAAAAGGAGGAATGACCAAAAGCTTAACCTTTAATTAATATTTCTACTTTAAAATTCTGAACTATCATTACACATCAAAAAATAGGGTAACACAAGAGATCAGCACTTGCTGGATTAACAGTAACCCTTCAAATGAGATATGAGAGTAACTTTTCACATTGATGATAACCACAATATTTTAGGAGAAGAGATATCATACTTCCAGTTAGATGAAGGATGTTATTGATAGTCCCGAGACTCCAGCAATTTTCACAGATCACTCCAGGAATTTAAAGGAATAGGATAGAAATAAATTAAGCTTTTGGCTAGTTATTTATGGCTTACCCCTTCGTTTCCCTATGTGAATGTTATTGGATATCTGTGAAAATCGCTGCCAATGTGTTCGGTGTATTTTCTGTGGATTATCTGCAGCAGATCAGCCCTATGTAAAAGTACTCTTTAGTTACATTTTGTTTGTCTGCAATTATGACTTTACTCTAAAAACAAGCATATTATTAATAATTCAGGTGATTCCAAAGGGTTTGTTACTTTTTTCTGTAACTGTATATTCTTTGCTACTTGTTAGTTTCATACAGGAAACCTGCCATACATGTTTTACTTTTGATAAGTCTACTATAATTTGTGGTAACCTGGAGTGAATGTGTGAGCACAGCATTATCTTCTCATAGATGATAGACTGCTATCAACACTATTCATTAACCTTTCATGGGATAAAGTCCCAGTGCAGCATGCAATTACCTGTAGTGTCTCCTATCTTTATATCTGTCCTCAGGTCATCAGCTGCTCATTTCTGTAATGATTTGCTTCATACCATACCCATTGACTGCAGCTTAACCTGTTTAATTCTTTGAAGACATTCTGGATTGTGATGGCATTCAATTTTCTCATTAACCTAACTCTTTAACAGATAAAAAGCAGATTGCACTGATTATTCCCATCCAGAAATGTCAAGAATAAATGTTAAATGACACATACTGCAGGAACAAATGGTCAACTGTGCAAATGCAGAGCAAAATTCAGAAAAATGGAATCAATGACAGCAAATGGACTATGCTGTAACATATGTACGTATGGAATGTACACATTTATTGTACCAAATGTAAAACATAACAGAAAACATATTGTAATCATGGATAGTGATGAGCGATTACGTTGACTATCGTCATCGGGTCGATAGTCGATATCGGCAATTATCAAGACGATTTCCGATAGTCGATAATAGATTATCGCCGATGACCATTAAAGTCTATGGGAGAGCAACAACACCTTCATTCTTACACCCAAACAGGGCTGGAGAAGCTGGAATTAACATCCACAACAGCAAACTGGATACGTGCTACATCTTAGGCAACACACTTAGGTTATAAAAGCCACAGAAAAAAAGTCACAGACCATTCACCATCCCTGTCTTGTACCACAGCCTGACCCTTAAACCTGCATCACCCACAAAATAAAAAGTGCCAGAAGGCAGTATGATTTGAACCATCATCTTACTTGAATTGGACATTGACTATCCCTGTCCTGGAACGCAGCATGACCTTTAAACCTGTCTGATCCACAGATTAAAAAGTGCGGAAAAAGGAGTCTTTCAACCACCATTTTAGTTGAACTGGACATTGACTATATCTGTCCTGGGCCACAGCATGAGCCCCAAACCTGTTTGATCCACAGATCACAAAGTGGCACTATGCTATTTTGTACAGTGACTGTCATTTAGAATATTTTTTGGTAACTGACATTTGTTTACAGAATTTATTTAGGGAAGTTTTATTTATAGTTTTACATTATTATCATTTTGCTTTTTTTTCAAGTGTGATAACATACAACATACACCCCTCCCTGCAGTTTTTAAAGGTATTTTTTACACGTGTAGATGTGTTAATTCGTCCGCACACCCATAAGTAATACAAATGTCCTAATCATCCCCAAAACACTTCTTAGTTGAGAAGACATTTGCCCTCCTGGCTTCTGAGACTGATTCAGCCAATCAATTCAATGGTTTCATTTTTCCTCCAAATCCTTCTTCATTGATCAGGGACAGACTCCCTTGGAGATGAAATGATGCGACCCCATAGTGACTCCAGCCCCAGAAAATGTTAAGCCTCAAATTGTGCAATTTGTGTCCAGCCCTAGACCCCTTTTTGACACTACTTAACCTCACAGAAATCATGGAAGAGTTTTGGAAAGTCTCTTATTAAAAGACGGCAAATCACAGCTATTCTCAAATCCCTCAAATCAAAACAAAATTGCTGGATTGAAATTTAAGTGCTAGGTACCTCTATCAACAAAGCTTGACTGACCAAAAGTGAAAAAAAACACCTGTCTGAAATGTATACGGATAATAAACGGTATTTTTGGCACCTATCAATTCACCTGTGGTGACTACAAAATTGCTGTATTCAAATTTAACTGCAAAGTAGCTCTATCAACAAAGCTTGACTGACCAAAAGTGAAAAAAACACCTGTCTGAAATGTATATGGATAATAAAAGGTATTTTTGGCACCTATCAGTACACCTGTGGTGACTACAAAGTTGCTGGATTCAAATTTAACTGCAAGGTGGCTCTATCAACAAAGCTGGCCTGCGCCAAAGTGAAAAAAAAACACGTATCTGAAATGTATACGGGATAATAAAAGGTATTTTTTGGCACCTATCAACCTGTGGTGACTACAAAATTGCTGGATTCAAATTTAACTGCAAGGTGGCTATATCAACAAAGCTGGACTGGGCAAAATTGAAAAAGAACACCTATTTTAAATGTATACGGATAATAAAAGTGGAGTTTTGCACCTAACAAATAGACCTGCAGTTACTAGAAAAGATCTGTATCCTAATATAAGGCAATGCAATGTCTAAACAAAGTTTTGGCTGTACAATATCCAGTATCCTTTATAGAGCTTGTCTGTGTTTGCCCGTGGGCACACACCCCCCTCCCCCCGCTCCCCGCGTGTCTTTACAGTGGTATATGCTCCTTTAAAATTCTCTGCCTAACCACCTAAAATCTGCAAATCTCTGATCTAACTAAGTTCTAAGGATCACAGCTAAAAGTAGAGTGAAAAAATAGAATAATTTCGCTGAGCTGTTTGCTGAGCTGTTTGGACAGAGGCAGAGCGCACGTCCTACTGCTATGAGACACTGACACACACTGATCATGAACAGGAAGGGCTGTTCTATGTAAAACGAGGTCATGTGATTTTTCCAGCCAATCGCAACCAGACACATCCCAGTCATGACGTCGCACACACATCTCACCTGCTCTATTGTGTAAGCTGATTTGCTGGCCGCCAAAATGACAGGAAGCGCCGAAAATGGCGCGATATTAATAGATTATGCACAGATTTTAACCTAAATTATCGCGTGATCGACAAAATCCGATCAACGTAAATACCGTGCCGATTTCAACTTTGTCGATAATAATCGCTCAACACTAATCATGGATACATATATATTGTTAAGTGGCAGCTAGGAAGGTCCATAATGTTGTGTATATTCCAGCTAGATTTCTTGCATACACCTGGAAAAAAGGTAATAAGTAACATGTCACCAAGCTTACCTGGCCTTGGTGAGATTAAAGCCATTCGTTTATGTTGTCTCAGCCACAGTAAGGTTGGTTTCACACGGCTTATTTGCGGGGCGTAATTACGCCCCGCAATTACGCCGTGTGGACAGGGGCGGAGCGGGGGTCGCCACCTCGCCGGCCTATAGACTTTCATTACCAGCGATGCGTATACACCGCTGGTAATTCACATGTCACTTATCTCCCCCCACGGCAGATTCGCCGAGCAGGGAGAGGAGACGTAATCCATAGTTCTCTATGAGAACTGTGGATTATCGTAATGACTGGGACGTATTCCAGACGTAATTTGCGCACTCCGGCGCGTAATTACGGACTGAAATACGTCCCATTTTAAGCCGTGTGAACATAGCCTAAGTGGTTTACATCCGTTTAGTGATAGTATGGTTGATTCAGCCAAAACCTGGGACAGCCCTTGAGTAGGCAAAGTGTTGGGTGGGTGTCTACTCCCCATGTTGTAGGCCAGGGTTTGGCTGGCCTTTATAAGTCTGCTAGTCAGCTGACTAGGGGTTCTGCTGGACAGGTTAAGGAGTTTGACCTGGTAAGGACACACTGGAGATATCCACGACCTCTCATACAGCCAGTTGATGACTACAAGGTGTATTGAGGGACACAACATTGTGTAAGTCAGTGCTAAAATGAGCAGGAGTTTATTTATGTACTATTTTCATTTATGCTTGGCACACGTTGTATGCTGTAATACCTGTTGTGCTAATAAAATATGGGAGGACCCATGTTTGAACCCAGAAAACCTGTCTGTGTCTCTGTCTACATTGGCTCTTACTGCAATCCCAGAGCGGCAAACGCTTACAATATAAACTGTCATTTCTATCAAAGAAAACCACAAAACCTATCACATATGAACATTATAAATCCATATATAATCACACAGGATGTAAAAAATGTAAAATATTAAGTAATGTATGCTGATTAATCTATTTTAAAAAGTACTAAATAAATATTTTAAAAAGTACGATCATAAAAATAGGAGATGTATACATATACACATTGGAAGGTTAAATCTTTATCAATCCATAAAGAGATATGATATCAGATTCATACATCTATGAATTAAATGGTGCCAGAAACACAAAAAACCTTTTGCATAAAAAAGTGTTTATAATACGGCAAAGTGCCAGTGAATCAAAATAGTGCACCACCATAAAACAAGTACTATATATATGTGATTCAATATCTGCATTAAAGAGCAAAGAAACTGCAAATATGGTGCTCCAATAAAAGAAAAAGTCACATAGATAAATCAGATAGGATACCATGAATAATTATACAACATAGACATAAGGTAAAGCATATGACAACCAGTTAAAATGTCAGACAGGATTCTCAACGCACGTTTCGCGTGACTTTCTCAGAACTATAGCAAATATTCTACTTCAATCTTTTTTAAATCCATTCCTTGTTTTACTTTGACAAAATTTTGCATAGCATTTTTTTTGCCAAAAAAACATACCAGAAACTTCATGTGTCTTTTTCTAGAGGGAGAAAAACACTACTAACTGCCTGAAAATATACCACATCTACAACATCCTATGTTTTTAAAAAAAAAAAAACCTGCCAGAGACCAAAAAAATGCACCAAAAACAAAAACAGAGCACACACGAAAAACAATGCATGTAGTGCATTTTATATTTCCCTATTAACTTCCAGCTAACATCTGGCAACTGCAGTTTTTGCCCAAAGAAACATGAAAAATCTTTTTTTTTAATTTAAATATTATTAAAAATAGCAATATATTTGGGGGCAGAAAGTGCAGAATTTTTTTTTTCAGGGGGGACAGTTTTTTTTTTTTAGTAGATACAGCCTGGGAGTATTACATTCAGTGTAAACCAGTGTGTAGAAGTTTTTTCTTTAGGGGGCACAGTATGTGGCAGTTTTGATCTTGCAGAACACAGTGTGTGGGACTACAAGGGGCTTGACTTAGCATAGCAAGGAAGTATCTGTTGCAAAAGTGACAACCCAAACAGATCAAGGCAGCAAACTGCAGAGGCAAAACATAGCTGGAAAAAGTCATGTTATTGTGGAAACCAAATGGGAAAAGCCCAAATGACTTGTCTGAGTATTAATTTATCTCTTTGTGATGTTTTTATGGTCTCTCCACAGGAAGCAATGTCTTCAGTTAAATCACTAAGACAGGAACTTGGAGTAGAGGCAGCAGGCAGTTGTGCAGGGCCAGGATGTAGTCTAAGGACATAGGTAGATGAGCTATCATTCACAAGGGGAGCAATGGCTGAGGGTATAGATGACTCTACCCCAGTGGTCTCTTCCCCCGCTGTTTCCTTGTCAGTTTTTTGCAGCACCAGGGGAATTGACTTCACTATCTGATGATAATTGCTGGCTGGTTGCCTCTTTCGGTTTGATTGAGTCTCTGATTGTCGTTGCAGGAGTGTTGTTGGTGCTCACTTCTCTTGCTGATGCTGCAATGGTAAGCTGAGCAGCTATGGTGTTTGTTCTAGATGTTTCTTCCATCACCTCTTTCAGCAACTGAGCTTGGGGGGCTTTTTGCGATGGGCGGGCATTAAACTTGCGACCCCTTCCTCTCTTTTTGGGCATCTGCCCCTGTTGTTGGCGGGCTTTTTGCTTGGTGAGCTTTTCTCCTCTGGCTGGCTTTCTTGGTGGCAATAGAGGACAATAAAAGACAATAGAATTACAGCAAAATGCCGCAAACATTTTTTGTTCACTTTGCTGTCAGGCATGAATTGGGTGCACATTTGTAATCCACATGGTTGGATAACTAAACAATTTCTACACACATAAACAGGTTCTGATGATAAATAAAGATGTTAAAGAATGACTTCAGGTGCAATACATCCAAGATGGCTGATTAAACCTCTTCCTTGCTGGACACATTTAAATGCTTGTAACTTTCTGTAATTTATCTCACAGCAGAGGGTAGCACATCTGGTAGAGACACACACT
This sequence comes from Phyllomedusa bahiana, assembly GCA_025379985.1. Taxonomy (NCBI): domain Eukaryota; kingdom Metazoa; phylum Chordata; class Amphibia; order Anura; family Hylidae; genus Phyllomedusa; species Phyllomedusa bahiana. The sequence goes on from JAODAL010016440.1 coordinate 42,428, forward strand.
TAAGTTCTATCTTGTTCATGATGCCAAAGTTGTGCTGACTCAGGGGATGAGCAAAGATGATGGGGGTTGTTGTTCTTGTGTCACGGTGGCCTTTCCTCACCCAACACTTTCTTACTTCCTTGGGAGCACCCACAATTGAAATGTATATGTGGAGTGGATGCTGCTGTTGGTGTAGAAGGTGGTGTTGGAGTCCCTCCTTAATTGTTTCCCTCGGGACACACTCTGTAACATGTCAGCATCACTGATGGTGGTGGAGGTGTCCTCGGTGTCATACAGAAATAAGAAACAGAAGACAATACTGAAGTTCAAATAAACACAACAGCTCTTTACTCCAAGCGAGGTGTTAAACCTGGACATAGCCTTCTTAGGAGGTTACACACAACATTCAGTTACAAAGAGCCTTCAGCAAGGATGGGTCCAGTTTAACACAGCATCTAGAATAGTTGCTAAGACATTGTGGGAGCTTACATGCTCACCCCATGCGTTCCAGAACTCCTCGGAGGAGAGGACAAAGGGAAAAGGGGTAGAAGTGGATTGAACTAGGCCAGTAGCCACTAGGACTCAACAGACTTTGAAGAAGGTGCCCTTTAGCTCCTCAGGCACTTCCACTAAATTACAGGGCTCCAACCCATAAACTATCAGGTCTCCCCTTTGACTTTCAATTCCTTGTTTTCATTTCTAAGGTGGAGGAGTAGCAGTACTGTCTATGGGCTGCGATGATAAGTCTAGGGTTGAGTCGCTTATTTGCAGGACTTCACATGAGAGCCCAGCAGGGACTCTGGTGGATCACCACTTCTCAGAACTCCATGGTAGAACTCCTGGAGAACAAACTAGAAACCCAGGTTTAACTCATTAGATAGAATCCAAAAAAGCCAACTACAGGGCAATTTATAATATTTTCTCCATCCACTGTTATCCTTTTAACCATCCTTGCTAAAAGTTCTGGACACAAATTAGCCCATTGATGTCACTTGTAAGGCACCATGACATTGCATATCACCAGATTACACAGTATTATGACAATTAAACAGCATTAAACTGGAGCATTAACCCTTGACCATCCTACAAACATTTGCTCTGGGATACCACATTTTCTTTGCTAATTTGTGATTTTCTTGTGATGTATGGATCCTACCTTCTCTATAGCTGAGCAGCAGTATTTTCTGTTTTAGAGCTGTTTTCCTTTCTACTATAAAACTGCAAACCCCAATCTCAGTGCACAACTCCTTCTTCCTACCTCAAATTGCAATATTTCCCACCCTCAACATTGTTATGGGTGTCACCGCGGCCCCCGTGTCTGGCCGCAGGCACACCCGCTACGACTCCGGCGGCGGGCAATGCCGCAGCTCCGCCTCTGCAGCCTGCAGCTCACTGTTGCCACTTACCTCGCTACGCTCGTATTCCAGTCCGGGCGCATGCTCCTGTGACTGGCTGGGCGCGCGCGCGGTACTGCGGCCAAATTTAAAGGGACAGCAAGCCGACGTTTGGTCTCATCGGGCACTGATCCTATTTAAGCCCTGCCCCTTCCCAGTAACCTTGCCGAATCGATAGTGCCCTGTGCCTAGAGAGGAAGAGTTCTATTATGTCTAGTTGCCGTTACTGTGTACCGTATCTTTCTGCCTCCGACCCTCGCCTCACGAACCTTTGCCGCCTGTGCTGACCTTCTGCCTGTCCCCGACTACGAGCCTGCTTCACGATTTTGTACCACGCTGCACCGAGTCCGCCGCCACAAGCAAGTCACGTCAGGGGTAGCGACCTGGTAGCAATCCGCCGCTGCAAGTCCATCCCGCTTTGCGGTGGGCTCTGGTGAAAACCGGACCTACTTAGACTCCGCTCCATGGCGTGGCTATTACCATCGCTTGCGGTGGTCCAGAGGATCCACTACCACTGACCATTACAGTTCGATTCGGCCATGGATCCCGCCAAGGTGCCTCTACTGAGCGTCTCTGACATCACCACCATTGTGGCCCAGCAATCGAAGCAGATCACGCAGCAAACGCAGCAGCTTAACCAGCTGTCTACTATCATGCAGCAGCTTCTCGCCACTCAGCAGCAGCAGTTGGCTGCGGTGGCTCCTTCCATGGCAGCCATTCCGGGGATGTCCGCCGGTCCTAAACTCCGGTGGTCCATCCCATCAAAGTTTGATGGGGACCCAAAGGCCTGCAGGGGCTTCATCACCCAGAGCTCCCTCCACGTGGAACTTATGGCTGGTCAGTTCCCATCAGAAAGGTCCAAGGTGGCCTTCGTGGTCAGTCTCCTCTCCGAAAAAGCCTTGGCCTGGGCGACTCCACTCTGGGACCGAGGCGATCCGATCACAGCTGATTTTGCGACATTTATGCAGGAGTTCCGCAGTGTCTTCGAAGAGCCTGCCCGTGCTTCGTCTGCCGAGACCGCCTTACTGAACCTGCAGCAAGGGAAGTCCTCCGTAGGTGACTACTCCGTGCAATTCTGCACGCTAGCTTCAGAGTTGGCTTGGAACGATGCAGCACTATGCACCACGTTCCAGAAGGGCCTCTCCAGCCAGATCAAGAATGCGTTCTCGACCCGGGACCCTCTGTCTTCATTAAGTGAGCTCATCCATCTGGCGACACGGATTGATATCCGTTTCTCGGAGAAACGTGAGGAGCTCCATCAAGAGCGTGTACCAGTCCAACCACAACGTCTACCTCGTCTTGCACCGTTGTTTCTTCGGCCTCCACTGCCTTCTTCCCAGCCAGCCATGGAAGAGGCCATGCCAGTGGACAGAGCCCACCTGACTCCACAGGAACTTAACCGACGACGTGAGGAGAACATATGCCTCTACTGCAGCAGCCCTGAACATCTCCTCAGGGGTTGTCCACTCCGTCCGCAACGTCCGGGAAACGGGCGCATCTAGGCTTTGTGGGAGAGGTGCCCTTAGGTGTGAACAATCCCTCTCCACAGCTCATGCTGCCAGTCCTGGTCACCTCCAATTCCGGAGTCTCGTTCCAAGTGGCTGCCTTCTTGGATTCCGGGTCTGCCTGGAACTTTATGGATGCTGCTTTGGTGACCAAGTATCGTCTCTCGGTGGTCCGCTTAGACCAACCCTTGGTCATCTCGTCTGTCAGTGGTGAGCTATTGAGTGACTCCATCCTCTTCCGGACTGAGCCAGTGACCCTACAAGTAGGAGCTTTGCACAGGGAAAGGATGGCATTCTATGTACTACCCCGTTCCTCCTCGGCGGTTCTACTGGGGCTTCCTTGGCTGCAGCGTCACGCCACTATGCTCGACTGGAAGACGGGTGAAGTTTTGCGTTGGGATCCAGACTGCCAGTCTCGTTGCCTCTCGGCACCTCGCAGGGTGACCCCCAGCCCTCCGCATTCCTCTCTCAAGCCGCTACCTGGCCTGCCGCAACCATATCAGGACTTCCAGGACATCTTCTCTGAGAAGCAAGCAGAGACACTTCCTCCTCATTGACCTTACGATTGCCCTATAGATCTGCTGCCCGGGACTAGTCCACCCCGGGGAAGTGTCTACCCGCTCTCCGTACCTGAGACTCAGGCGATGTCGGCCTACATTAAAGAAAACGTAAAAAAAGGCTTCATCCGCAAATCTACTTCACCGGTTGGTGCCGGTTTTTTCTTTGTGGAAAAGAAGAATGGATCTCTGAGACCGTGCATCGATTACCATGGGCTCAACAAGATCACCATCAAGAACCGTTATCCTTTACCATTGATCATGGAACTCTTTGATCATCTCCGGGGAGCCAAAGTCTTCTCCAGGTTGGATTTGCGGGGGGGAGTATAATCTTGTCCGGATCCGGGAGGGCGACGAGTGGAAAACGGCCTTCAATACTCGTGATGGGCACTTCGAGTATCTTGGAATTTGTCAATTACATTTTCAGAGACCTCCTGTATGTCTGTGTAGTGGTCTACCTGGATGACATCCTGGTGTTTTTGTCCAATCTGGAGACCCACCAGTTGCATGTGCGCCAGGTCCTGAAACGCCTGCGTGAGAATCATCTCTTTGCCAAACTGGAAAAGTGCCTATTCCACCAGTCCAGCCTGCCCTTTCTCAGATACATAATCTCAGACAAGGGCCTGCAGATGGATCCCACCAAACTCTCTGCCGTCCTACAGTGGCCAAGACCTGTCGGCCTTCGGGCCATACAGCACTTCCTGGGCTTCGCCAATTACTACCGGCAGTTTATCCCACCTTGCTCTACGTTGGTAGCACCGATTATGGCTCTCACTAAGAAGCATGCCAACCCGAAAGAGGCTATCTCCAAATTGAAGACAGCATTCGCCTCTGCACCTGTGTTATCCTGGCCTGATACCGAGAAACCCTTCTTTTTAGAAGTCGACGCCTCCTCTGAAGGGGCTGGGGCGGTCCTCACCTAGAAGGTGCCTAGGGGCAAGACTCGGACCTGTGGGTTCTTCTCTAGGACTTTTTCGCTGGCGGAGAGGAATTATACCATCGGGGATCGAGAACTTCTGGCCATTATGCCTTGCCTCGAAGAATGGCGCCACCTCCTGGAGGGTGCTCGATTCCCTGTGAATATCTTCACTGACCATAAAAACCTCCTCTACCTTCAGACAGCGCAACGCCTAAACCCTCATCAAGCGGTGGTCTCTGTTCTTCGCCCGGTTCAACTATGTTATCCATTTCCGTCCGGCAGAAAAGAACGTTAAGGTCGATGCCCTTTCTCGTGCCTCCGATGTTAGTGGGGAAGAAGAGGTCGCTCCACGACATATCGTACCTCCAGAACTTCTGGTTGCCATGGCTCCCATTAACCTCCAACGGGTACCCCCGGGTAAGACATATGTGCTCCCTGCACTCCGGTTGAGGGTGCTGAAATGGGGTCATTGCTCTCGCATAGCTGGTCATCCTGGGGTACGGAGGTCTTGTTCCTTGATTTCCCGGTTCTACTGGTGGCCTGATCTCACCAAAGATGTGAAGGAGTTCGTGGAGGCCTGTACCATCTGTGCCCGCAACAAGTCACTTCGACTCAAACCGGCGGGATTTCTCCAACCTTTGCAAGTACCTAGCAGTCCTTGGAGCCGTATTGCGATGGACTTCATAACCGACCTACTGCCCTCTGAAGGAAATACAGTTATCTGGGTGGTCACTGACCGTTTTTCCAAAATGGCACACTTCGTTCCCTTGCCTGGCCTTCCTTCTGCCCCTCGGCTTGCCAATTTGTCTCGAGATTTTGCCAATTTGTCTCGAGATTTTGGCGTGGCCTTAGTTCGATACTGCAAGTGGAACTGGACTTCTCTTCCGCGTACCACCCACAATCCAATGGGCAAGTGGAAAGGGTGAATCAAGTTTTGGGTACCTATCTCCACCACTTCACATCTGCTAGACAAGATGATTGATTGGTCCAGTCTGTTGCCATGGGCGGAATTTTCATATAACTCCCTGGACTCTGATTCCGATGGGGCATTCCCCTTCTTCATCGTCTTCGGTCGGCATCCCCGCCCACCCCTTCCGCTGCCCTCTGCCTCCTCTAATGTCCCTGTGGTGGATAATCTGGTCCGTGACCTTCCGTGACCTTCCTGGAAGGAGACGCACCAGTCTCTGCTTCAGGCCTCCGCCCGTATGAAGGTCCAGGCAGACAAGAAAAGAAGACTGCCTCCCTCCTTTGTTCCTGGAGATAGGGTATGGCTGTCTGCCAGGTATGTCCGCTTTAAAATCCCTAGCTACAAGCTGGGCCCTCGTTATTTAGGTCTCTTTGAAGTTCTGAGGCGCATCAATCCGGTGGCCTAAAAGCTCCGGCTCCCTCCTACTATGCGCATCCCAAACTCCTTACACATCTCCCTGCTGAAACCGGTCGTCCATAACCGGTTCTCCCATTCGGTGGTTCCCCCGTCTCCTGTAGCTGACTTCACCAATGTTTTTACCATCAAGGAAATTTTGGCCATGAAGACGGTTAGGGGGAGACAATTTTTTTCTTGGTAGATTGGAAGGCGTTTGGGCCAGAGGAGAGGTCATGGGAGCCAGAGGAGAGCATCCTGGACCGGGGTCTTTTGTCTCGGTTTTTGCGGGCCGGGAGGAGGGGGAGGCCAAAGGGGGGGTACTGTTACAGGTGTCCCCATGGCCCCCGTGTCTGGCCGCGGGCACACCCGCACCCCCGCTGCGGCTCCAGCGGCGGGCAATGCCGCAGCTCCGTTTCCGCAGCCTGCAGCTCACTGTCACCACTTACCTCGCCGCGCTCCTGTTCCGGTCCGGGGCGCACGCTCCTGTGACTGGCCGCGCGCACGGTCACCCCCTAGGGCGACATGTGGTACTGCGGCCAAAATTAAATGGACAGAGCGCCTTTGCCACCTGTCCTGACCTTCTGCCTGTCCCCGACTACGAGCCTGCTTCACGATTTTGTACCACGCTGCACCAAGGCCGCCGCCACAAGCAAGTCACGTCAGGGGTAGCGACCTGGTAGCAATCCGCCGCAGCAAGTCCATCCCGCTTTGCGACGGGCTCTGGTGAAAACCGGACCTACTTAGACTCCGCCCCCTGGTGTAGATATTACCATCGCTTGTGGTGGTCCAAAGGATCCACTACCACTGACCGTTACAAACATGCAATATGTTAGTCATAATGTAAATATTCTCCTATCCCAAATCACTGTATGATTGTTATTTTTTGCAAGACAAAATTATTCATTAATATTACCATTATTTGTGTAATGTGAAAAAAACTGCAATTGTACAATTTTTGAGGGGGTTTGTTTGATTTTATTGTGTGGCATAAATTACATTTTAAGCTGCGTTCACACTGCAATATTGGTCAAGTACCGTGACAAAAGGTACCCCTTTTGGTACTGCGACACCAAACAGCTGCAGTTTCCCCATAAGGAAAAGAGCAGACGTAGCCCTGCCCTTCCGGAGGCATACCAATTTCCTGCTATTAGGTCCTGCAAGATAAGAGTGAGTATACAGGGCTACGTCTGCTCTATTATTCCTTATGGGGCAACTGCGGCTATGTTGCAGTACCCATCGGAGTACCTTTTTCACGGTACTCTGCTGGATACCTGCAATGTAGCCATTATGACAGTTGGAACCCATCCTTATCGTTATTCTGCAGGTTGGTATGACTCAAATTATAAAAAATTCTTAGAGGTTTTGTTTTTTGCTGTGCATGATGTACAGCTACATCATCCTGTGTTGTTAAGAGGCTAAAAGCTAATTTATAAAGAGATATCTGAATTTATCAGTATTATGACTGTTACCAAGCCTATGGTTTACTATTGATATTTCTGCCTTTTATTCAAAAGATTCTGAGATCTAGACCTGCCACAGGAAATTCTAAGATCATACTGAAATATAGTAAAACATATCATTTCTTCACCCAGCACCATCAGAATGACCATAGGTGCTTTGGGAGGCATATCCAAAGGGGTGTGGTATCAAAAGCTACCCTAAAAAGACACACCCCTTTGTCTATTCTGGACCACCAGCTTGCAATACAGGGACTTTATGCATATAAATCATGTTAAAACAACATTCAGGTATAAGAATACATTGCTTTTTATTTCATGGCTCTTGGTTTTCAAAGGAAAAACTAAAATATGCAGAAGGGTTTTATGGTTATTTGGGATTCTAATAAATCGAATGTAGGTGTTTTCATAACAGAATGAATAAAACACGTAAGCAGGATACAATAGACACCCAATCTAATATGATACACTATTAAACTTTGGTTTTTTTTTTAATTGTATTTTCTACATTTTTTTAAGACTATCTTGAGAATAATAGATAACATCTCAGTTGCAGGTCTAGACAGAACAGGATAGAAGTGCCATGCACTATATACACAGTTAACACCCTGTATGCATTTCACTTGTCACTGAAAGGGCTCTAGGAAATGGACAGTACTCCGTCTTTTTCTGGAGATTCTTATCTCTATTCTCTAGTCTGTTTTCTATTCATTAACATTATTTATTTATGTGTTATGTGTTTGTCCTTTAGGTTTTACCTGCATGGAAACTGTTAGTTTGCTGTAGTTGCATGACATTTAAGTTAATTTGTAGTTTGTCCTACATGATTTTGCTGTTAAGCATATGGAATCTGTGATATAATATATTTATTTAATAATATATGCAATTATTTTATTTGGTTTAAGGTGGAACCAGTGCAGTTTTGCTCTATTTTATATATTTTTTTCTATAATTTTTGCCAAAAATATGAATAATGCCATAAATACACAAATATCATTATAAAATGTCAGGTAAGGATGACTAGAGTTCTTGATGTATAACTTTTAGGGTATGTTCACACGGCGTATTTCCGTGGCTTACTTTGGAGCGTATTTGCGCCGAAGAATGCCCTGCAAATACTGTAAAAACATTGTAATCATTGAGGGCTGCACAAAATCATTGTTTTCATTCAGATGACGATGATATTGTCAGAGAAAATATAGGGTTAAGTGACTTCTCCATTATTCACTAAATTTTAAAAGTGCTTAATTTCTAGCATTAAGGAATTTAGCCAGAAACCTTGGTCTTCCTAATGTGTTTAGCTTTGATGTAGTTATAGAGGTAATAGACATTTCTGAGTCTCAAATCAAATTGCTCATAATTTCCAAAAGAGGACCTTATTAATTATTGTTACTAATCTAATAGTATTTTAGCACACCTATCCACCTATTCCCTTATTGGTTGGCTTCTATCCATCCAATTTCTTATCACTTATAATACACATTTGCTGATGTATATGGCAGCTGGGATGTGGGATGATTGCTGTAAAATTCCATTACTTAATCTTCTAGGACCATTAAAAAAAGATTTCCCCAGATTCTTTAGCTGCCCCCAACAATAAACAACCTGTTTTATTTCCAATATATAATAATTAAACAATGGCTACATAAAGTTGTTTTTCTTGTTTAAATTAAATACCTTAAGGCCATGTGGACTATGCTCCAATTAGCGCCGTGTGGACAGGGGCGGGGGAGTGAGCGGGGGGAGCGCGGCACTTCGCCGGCCCATAGACAATCACTGCTAGCGTATACGCCGCTAGAAAGTGACATGTCAGTTATCTCCCCGCCCGGCGGCTTCGCCGGGCGGGGAGAGGAGACGTAATCCATAGTTCTCTATGAGAACTGTGAATTACCGTAATGAATGGGCCGTTTTCGGCCCGTAATTGGCGCACTTCGGCGCGTAATTACGGACCGAAATACGGCCCATTTTAAGCCTTGTGAACATGGCCTAAGGATGACTATTTGAATGCCAGGTGATATGCGGCAAATTAATTATTAGAGAATGCAAAACAAAGATAATGTAAAGGTCACTGCCTATATATAAGAAGAATGTTTATTAATTGGTAACCAATTATATTATATTATGATTAAACTGACAAAGTCTATCGCAAAGTGTAATCAAAGTGTGAAGTAATGATGATGCTGTTAATGTTGACACACCTCTAAACCAACTGTATATAACTTGTATCCGTTAACCAAAATAAATAATTTTGCCTGATATCAGACGTCATTCTTCCCTGACATATACACATGCAGCGAAGGAAATAATTATTTGATCCCTTGCTGATTGTGTAAGTTTGCCCACTGACAAAGACATGAACAGTCTATAATTTTAAAGTAGGTTAAATTTAACATTTAGAGATAGAATATCAAAAAGGAAATCCAGAAAATTACATTGTATAAATTATATAAACTTATTTGCATTTTGCTGAGAGAAATAAGTATTTGATCCCGCAGGCAAACAAGACTTAATACTTGGCGGCAAGCACAACAGAGACACTTTTTGTAGTTGATGATGAGGTTTGTGCACATGTCAGAAGGAGTTTTGGTCTACTCCTCTTTACAGATCATCTCTAAATCATTAAGATTTTGAGGCTGTCTCTTGGCAACTTGGAGCTTCAAATCCCTCCTGAAATTTTCTATAGGATTAAGTTCTGGAGACTGGCTAGGTCACTCCATGACCCTAATGTGCTTCTTTTTAAGCCACTTCTTTGTTGCCTTAGCTGTATGTTTTGGATCATTGTCTTGCTGGAAGACCCAGCCACAACCCATTTTTAATGTTCTGGCGGAGGGAAGGAGCTTGTCAATCAGGATTTTACGATACATGGCTCCATCCATTCTCCCAGTGATGCAGTGAAGCAGTCCTGTGCCCTTAGCAGAGAAACACCCCAAAACATAATGTTTTTTACCTCCATGCTTAACAGTGGGGATGGTGTTCTTTGGGTCATAGGCGGCATTTCTCTTCCTCCAAACACGGCGAGTTGAGTTATTTCCAAAGAGCTAAATTTTTGTCTCATCTGACCACAGCACCTTCTCCCAATCACTTACAGAATCATCCAGGTGCTCATTGGCAAAATTCAGGTGGGCCTGCACATTTGCCTTCTTGAGCAGGGTGACCTTGCGGGCGCTGCAGGATTTTAAACCATTACGGCGTAATGTGTTACCAATGATTTTCTTGGTGACTGTGGTCCCAGCTGCCTTGATATCAATAAAAAGTTCCCCCCATGTAGTTTTAGGCTGATCTCTCACCTTCCTCATGATCAAGGATACCCTACAAGATGAGATTTTGCATGGTGCCCCAGATTGATGTTGATTGACAGTTATTTTGTATTTCTTACATTTTCTTACTATTGTACCAACAGTTGTCTCCTTATCACCCAGAGTTTTACTTATGGTTTTGTAGCCCATTCCAGCTTTGTGCAGGTCTATGATTTTGTCCCTGACATCCTTAGAAAGCGCTTTGGTCTTGCCCATGTTGTAGAGGTTACAGTCTTACTGATTGAGTCTGTGGACAGGAGTCTTTTATAAAGGTCACTATTTAAGACAGCTATCTTAATTGCAGATAACGAGTTGATTAGGAGCGTCTAACTGGTCTGTAGGAGTCAGAACTCTTAATGGTTGGTAGGTGTTCAAATATTTTGCAAATAAATTTATATAAATTATACAATATGAATTTATGGATTTTATTTTTGATATTTTTTGTCTCAATGTTAAAATTAACCTACCCTTACAATTATAGACTGTTCATGTCTTTATCAGTGGGAAAACTTTCACAATCAGCAAGGGATCAAATAATTATTCCTTCATTGTATGTACATTCTTCTATCAATTTGGAAACCACACAATGAGGACTAAGTTGTTGGTTTATAGCAGCAACGAAATGAACCCCAGATGGGACATAGGCTAGCAGACTCTATCCAAAATGCTTGAGGATCATTGGATCAGGATGTACAGATCATAAGCTGCAGCAAGGTAAGACCATTGATCTTACACCTATTTCTACCTTTTTTTGGGTAAGTCTCTCCAGAGAAGGTTCAATTAAATGACCTGTGTCCTGTGAGACAAAAATCTTAAAAGAAAAAACCTCCTTGTGTTGGTGATGTGCTAGTTGGATTCCCTGCACTGTGTTTGGTGAGCCAGGATCCAAAAGAGAGTCACTAAATATTTTACAGTCCACTTCTACCCCAGCTTAAATAACCAGAAGAATTAACGTTGTATAAACTAGGAAAAATGATGAATAGAGCTTTTATGATTTTTGACCACTAAGGGCGACATGTATGAAAGTGTTGTTGTAGTGCTAACAGATTTATTGACCATCCGGAATCCATATTGTCAGTATCTCTTTAAGAATAATAGATCTTAAGCTGTAAATGTCCTAACTATTGGTAAATGTTAGTGAGAAACAGTGCATATTGACATAGAGGGTTGTTATCAGGGCCTCGTTGTTTTGGGAACGCTGTAACTGAGAATACTACCCAGCATGGTTAGAGAGTGGTGATGGGAAAACAGGTGTTTATGGTTTGTACCAGGAGTTTTCTCTTGACATGTTTTCCAGTACTGGGTTAACCCCTGAAGGACTGACCATCCAAAGGGGGGAGGTCTGATACTGGAAAAATACTGAGTTGTCAGCTTTTGTAACATTTGGTTACGCACGCATTTATTTCAAACAAGATATAAGCTGAGAAAGTTTGCTGCAAAGTTATAAGTAGCTGGACCTGTGGGATATAGAGGGCCGCCTGGCCGCCACAGTGTAGTATCCCAGGAATATCTCTCTATCTTCGCTGGCCGCTTCTCCCAGCTGATGTTATGGATAGATGATGCTGATAAGATTCCTGGTGAAGCTTGGACCTGTATATATGGGCACCCGTGCACGGTGTTGATCTCAGGATTATCTCTCTATCTTCGCTGGCCCGTGTTTACCAGCTGATGCCGATAGATGATGCTTATAAGATTCCTGATGAAGCTTTGACCCATATATAGGGGTGATGTAAGTATCTGTAATCCATATTATGCGTGCTTTGCCTTTGTAACCAATATTATGCGAGCCTGGTCTTTACAATCTATATTATGCAAAAGTATATACAATAACACACTATCTTCTTGTAGTTGTATGTAATCATTGAATTCTTCATATAATAGAGTAAATAAAGCATTGGATGTTGCCTTCTTTAAAGCCGTATGCGACCCCACACAGACAGTTGACAAAACAGTTGTTCACCCTTTATCTGGTGTACAATGCACCTAACTGAGTCGGCTACGATGTCTAATGCATCTAATGAATGTGTTAGGTGCATTGTTCGTAAGACTTGACACTTTCTAATGTGACTAACATGAAGGGGTGTTCTGGGGGCGTTCTGGGGGCGTTATGGTTGCGTGTCGCACCACACTCATAATATTAGACACATATATGAATGTGGTTCAGCAAAACCAGGCGCATTACTGCTTTGACATTCAGACCTATCTCAATGTGGTCTGCCTGAGCCTGAGGAGTCGAGGTGGAGATAGATTTGCTGTAAGGGGCAAAAATGTCCAATATTTCTCAACTTACACCAGTACATTAATAAAAAGTAATTATAATTATCAAACTGTATAAAATTTTATAAAATTTAATGAAAAATATGATCATATTAGTTAATATAAAAATATATAATATCCCAAAAATATAAAAATATCTCCTATAAAATGTATTTAAAATTAAAAGAATCTAAAACAAATTTTACATTAAAAAACCCATTGATTATGTTGTTTAGATTTTAACATTATATTTAAATAATTTAAACATTATATTTAACAGTATATTTAACATTTTTACTACATTAAATTTTTAAATTTATTTTTGCTGCTCTTACCCTTTATTCTACATCCAGCAAGAGCCAGCACAGCACAGGTTTTGCTGGGACCTGTGGTCCTCCAAGCAGGATCAGTACAATGGTTGGCTTTCTATTCACTGACATGCTATTCTAATGATTTCTCTTACTTCCAGCCTGTCTATAATCTTAATACATGTTAGGTGCATTACTTATGCGCCTAAGTTCCGTAATGCGCCTCACACATAGGTGAGGCACGTCGAACTTTACACACCATTTATGAACAAACAAAAAACACTTTCATACATCAGGTGCATTATACACTGAAAATGAGACCCGACAATTCACTTCGACGCGCCTTCCTTCATACATTCCTTCTTCACACCAGAAGAAGTCGAGAAAGTAAGATTGTTTTGTTTTTGTTTAGAAAGACTTTGCTATGTGTATAGAGCACTTGAGAAAGAAAAGCTGAGAAAATACTGTGATTTATTTATGAGTTAGATTTAGAACACCATGGAGAATGTAAAAGGCTTTGTCGGGAGCCTGCAGGCAAGCACTAAGCATGTGTAAGTGCACAGACATACCAGAAAGGTAGAATAGATAGGTACTCTACCTGAGGAAGGATAGACGAGAAGATAAATTACATAACGTAAAGGGAAAAGAATAATAATAGATAATAATAATAGATAAAGATAAGAATGACAGCATGCCAAGTAGTGAAAATGCAAGAGGGAAAGTTAATAAAAGGGGTTAACATGGTCCCTGGTGGTAGACTTAATGAAAAAATGTGGAAAGCTATTTTAGAAGAGAAAAGTGGATGTTCACAAGATCACAGGTTGGTGGCTCAGGCACAGATATGTTTCAGAGTATCAACATTATTGACTAGTGTTGAGCGATTATTATCGACAAAGTTGAAATCGGCCCGGCTTTTATGTTGATCGGATTTTTTCGATCACGCGATAATTTAGGTGAAAATCTGCGCATGATATATTAATATCGCGCCATTTTCAGCGCTTCCTGGTCATTTTGGCGGCCAGAAAATCAGCTTAAAGAATAGAGCAGGGTGAGTGGGGTGTGCATGCATGACTCGGAGTTTTATGGTTGCGATTGGCTGGAAAATTCCATGACCTGTTTTACATAGAACAGCCTTTCCCTGTTCTGATCTTGTGTGTCTGGGTCTCATAAGAGCCGATTGTGTGGGGTTTTTTCTTCAAAAACATCAGCGAAATGTTTATTTGTTCACCAGCACTATGCTTTTAGCTGTGAACTTTAGAACTTAGGTAGATTAGAGATTTCAGATTTTAGTTCTTAGGCTGAGAATTTTAAAGGGCATTAGCCTTCAGCCGCAGGAGGGGTGGGGGGGGGGGGGGCGGGGGCTGGGGGGGTAACACTTTTTGGCCAGGTTTTTTGTGAAATATAACTTGTATGTTGTGCAGCCTCGACTTAAATTTTAAATTCCAGCAATTTTGTAGTCACCCCAGGTGTATTTGATAGGTGCAAAACTCCACTTTTTTTGGGCCTTTTATACATTTCAGTGGGTTTTTTTTTTTCACTTTGGCGCGGCCAGTTTATTATAGAGCCACCTTGCATTTAAAATTTGATAAAACTTTTTTGTAGTCACCGCAGGTGTATTTGAAGGTGAAAAAAACCCCACTTTTTATTTCCCGTATTTTTCTGATAGGGTTTTTTTTCACTTTGCCGGGGGGGGGGCCAGCTTTGTCATAGAGCCACCTTGCCTTTTTTTAAATTTGAATTTAAAAGCAATTTTTGTAGTCCCCGCAGGTGTATTTGATGGTGCAAAACTCCACTTTTATTGTCCGTTTACATTTCAGAGGTGTTTTTTTCCTTTGGCGCAGGCCAGCTTTGCCCATAGACCCACCTTGCACTTAAATTTGAAACAGCTTTTGTGTCACGCAGATGTTTTTGGATAGGTAAAAACTCCACTTTTATTATCTGTATACATTTCAATAGGTGTTTTTTTCACTTTGAGCAGGCCAGCTTTGTCCATAAGCCCCTTGCACTTAAATTGAATACAGCAATTTTGTAGTCCCGAGTGTTTTGATAGGTGCAAACACTCCACTTTTTTATCCGCTTTTTCTGATGGTGTTTTTTTCATTTTGGCGCGGGCCCCAGCTTTTTTTCATAAAAAGCCCCCTTTTGCACTTAAATTGAATACAGAAAATTTTGTAGTCCCTGGGTGGATTTGATGGTGCAAAAACCCCACTTTTATTTTAACATTTCAGAAGGTTTTTTTTTCACTTTGGCGGGGCCAGCTTTGCCCATAGAGCCACTTTGTATTTAAATTTAAAATACAGAAATTTTTTTGTAGTCCCCGAGGTGTATTTATGGGTGCAAAACTCCATTTTTTTATCCGTAGACATTTCTGTAGGTGTTTTTTTCATTTTTGGCGGGGCCCGCTTTGTCATAAGCCACCTTGCACCTTAAATTTGAAAACAGCAATTTTGTAGTCACCCGGTGTTTTTGATAGGTGCAAAACTCCATTTTTTATTATCCGTATAATTTTCAGATAGGTTTTTTTTTTTCACTTTGGCGCAGGTCGCTTTGTCCTAGAGCCCCCTTCCCTTTTAAATTTTGAATACAGCTTTTTTTGAGTCACCGAGGTGTTTTTAAAAGGTGAAAAAACTCCACTTTTTATTCCATATACATTTCTGATAGGTGTTTTTTTCACTTTGGCGGGGGCCAGCTTTGTCCAAGGCACCTTGCACTTAAATTTGATTACAGCAATTTTGTAGTCAGCAGATGTATTTGATGGGTTTAAAAACTCACTTTTATTATCCTTATCATTTCAGATAGGGTTTTTTTTCACTTTGGCGCCCAGCTTTGTCCATAGACCCACCTTGCACTTAAATTTAAATACAGCAATTTTTTTTCACCGCAGGTGAAATTTATAGGTCAAAATCCTTTTTTTTTATGTCTATACATTTAGATAGGTTTTTTTTTCCCTTTTGGGCGCGGGCCCAGCTTTGCCCTAGAGCCCCTTGCACTTAAAATTTTGAATACAGCAATTTTGTGTCCCCGCAGGTTTTTTTGATGGTGCAAAAACCACTTTTTTTTGTATAATTTCGAAGGGTTGGTTTTTTCACTTTGGCGCGGGCCAGCTTTGTCCATAGAGCCACCTTTTCAAATTTAATTTTTAAAAAATAAAAAATTTTGTAGTCACCGCAGGTGTATTATAGGTGAAAAACTCCACTTTTATTTCCCGATACATTTTGATAGGGTTTTTTTCTTGGCGCAGGCCAGCTTTGCCCCATAGAGCCCCTTGCACTAAATTTAAAATTACAGAAATTTTTGAGTCACCGCAGGTTTTTTTTTGATGGGTGAAAAACTCCACTTTTATACCCATATCCCATTTCTGATAGGTGTTTTTTTTCATTTTGGCGCAGGCAGCTTTGTCCAAAAGGCCACCTTGCACTCAAATTTAAATACAGCAATTTTGTGCACTGCGGGTATTTGATAGGGAAAAAATCCACTTTTATTATTGTAACTTTTCGTAGGTGTTTTTTTTCATTTTTAGCGGGCCCCAGCTTTTCCAAAAGGCCACCTTCACTTAAATCTGAATACAGAAATTTTGTAGTCCCGCGGGTGTATTTGATAGGTGCAACCCCCATTTTTTTTCAAATAATTTTGATAGGTTTTTTTTTCCTTTGGCGCAGGCCAGCTTTTCAATACCCCCTTTGCATTAAATTTGAATAAGCAATTTTGTAGTCACCTCGGGTGGATTGATGGGTAAAAAACTCCACTTTTTTATCCGTATACATTTCAATGGTTTTTTTTTCATTTGGGCGCGGGCCGCTTTGTCATAGAGCCCATTGTATTTAAAATTTTGAATACAGCAATTTTGTGTCACCGCAGGTGTATTTGTTTGGTCCCAAAACCACTTTTATTTTTTACATTTCTGATGGGTGTTTTTTTCACTTTTTGGCGCAGGCCAGTTTGTCCTGACCCCACCTTGCACTTAAATTTGAATACAGCAATTTTGTAGTCACCACGGTGTTTTGTAGGTCCAAAACCCCACTTTTTTATCCGTATACTTTTTGATAGGTGTTTTTTTCACTTTGGCGCAGGCCAGCTTTGTCCTAGAGCCACCTTGCACTTAAATTTGAATACAGAAATTTTTTGTAGCCACCGCAGTTATTTGATGGTGAAAAACTCCACTTTTTTTCCGTATACATTTTGATAGGTTTTTTTTTCATTTTGGGGCGCCCAGCTTTGTCCATAGACCCACCTTCATTAAATTTGAATACAGCATTTTGTAGCACCCTGTGTATTTGTAGGTGCAAAAAATCCCTTTTTTTACCGAATATTTTTTAAAATAGCTGTATTGCACGTGGGCGGCCCAGTTTTTAAAATACCACGTGTCGAAAATTTCTGATAGAAAAATTTTCTGAAACTTTCTCTTTGTCATTGCTGCAAAAAACAAAATTTCTCTCGGGTTTAACATTGAATAGTTTTTTTGGGTTTGTTGAATTCAGTTTGGGCGCAGATACGCATTTGTATGATATTTTGATGTTTGCCTATGGGCATTTGTAAACCCCCTGGGACTGAAGAAAAAAACACTGTTGTTTTGTCTTACTTTTCCACCAGACCGCATTTCAAGGTATTCGCAAGAAAAAAAATTTTAGTTTTTACCTAGTTGGGGTGTGGGGAAAATTTGAGGGATTTAAGAATAGCGTGATTTGCCGCTTTTTAAAAAGAGATTTTCCCAAAACCCTTTCCCTAATTTCCCAAATTTTTTATCTTTCTGAACATGGAGCGAACTGCAGGGGGTAAGCGAAAAAAAGGGGGGGGGAGGCATGGGGTAGGGTACGAGAGAAGGGGTCCTTCCAGTGTGGGACAAAACGCAAGCCAGGGTCGTCGGTTGAGGACCCTCAGGCTGTCATCACTGGGGCAGGGCCCTGTGAATCTCAGTAACGAACAGCGGGCCCAAACTGTTCTTCAGTGGTTAAAGCAACCTGCACCGCGTCTTACCTCCACCCTCCCAGTCCGGCCACAAATGTCATCATCGCTCATTTGCACCGTCCAACATGAAGCGAAGGGGCCGCCCCCAAAAGTCAACTCGTTTTTTTACCCCCCACTGTGGGGTAATCCTTTTTCTTTTAAGGGGGGGCCCCTTTTTATGACAAAAAAGCGGGGTTTGGGGGAGAAGGAAAGTTTAAAAGATTCCCAAAAGGGGGCCCCTGGGTGAGCTGGGGGGATGTTTCTGGTGGTGATGGGGGGCTCTCGGCTTGGCGCAGCTCTTTTAAAAAACCCCGGGGGGTGTTTCAGGGTTCTTTCCCCCCAAGGTCCCCCGGGGGGAAACCGTTTTCCCAAAAGAAAAAAACCAGGCCCCTTTTTTGAATTAATTGTCTTGGAGACCGTCCCCACCCCCAGGTCAGGGCTTGGGGGGCTCTCCCCAACGGGGGATGAGCGCTTTGGGGGTTGGGGGTGGAAAAAGAAAAAAAAAAATTTTTGGCCCGGCAGGGGGGGCGGGGGGTTGGGGGGGGATTTAAAGGTTTGATATCTGTTTGGGGCCCCTTTTGATCGGTAGGCTGGAGCACAAACCCCCCTTTCCCGGCAATGTCATGAACCTGTCGTCCAGAAATTTCTAAAGCGCTACCCCGGGCTGGACTGCTTTTGAAGAAAGGGTGGGTTAGTTTGGGGACTTCGCCCTTGACCCTGCTTGCCCGCCTGGCTGCTTTGCGCGCCGTCGGCCTCCCCGTAACCCCCTATCGTTGATGTGGGGAACAGCTGGTTCCCCCCTCCACATGCTCCGCGATTATGGAAGCGCGCAATGCATTAGCAGTACGAAGTGACATGGGCCTGACAAGCAGCGGTGCGGACTTTGGGGGGGTTGAGCCACGAGTGTGGGGCAGGGGGAAAAAGCCTTTCAGTCCCTTTCCGTTTTGAAAAGCCACCAAAATGGTCAGTGCGGAAATGCCCTTGCAGCATGAGCATTTTTTGGTGTCTTAGTTTGGAATGATGTTGGACACTTGAAACATCAGGTCCCGCCAGCAAGGAGGGGAGGGGCTGACACGATGCGGGCACAGGCCTTTCTCTCCCTCGAATCCACAAGGCCCGACAGTTTACAATTTTTTGGTCTTCATTGGCGTGAATTTGGGGGCCAGGGTAGGCAAGGCGGGTCGCTCTTTAGGGTGATACTCAGGAAGTCAGGGCTGTGTTGAAAACCCTGGGAGGAAGTGGGGGGAGAAGGAGGAGGAGGTATTCCTGGACCCCAACGTTACAAGTCCCTGCCTTGGAAAGAGGTGGTTTTGAATTTGAGGCGGGGGGGAGGAGATGAGGAAGTCAGTTGCTAGTGCCCCTCGCCCAGAGGCTTGGGGAAAAAAGGGTCCTCTTCACAGAGTGTTGGATGTCATTTCCCCCAACATGATCCTGATTAAGGCCCTCAAAGTGAACAAACAGTTCTGGGTGGCCCCCTCCCGGTCCCCGTACAAAAAAAATCAGAACTTTCTTTCCCCCCACCCAAATAGAGAGTAAAAAGCAGGAAATGGGACCTTGCTGATTGATCAACTGGAGACATCTGTTTGTCTGCTTCACGTTCTTTAAATTTCCGGTGGGAAAAAGTAGCAACTGACAGCAGTAGAGTGCCAAGTAGGCCCCCGGCGGGGCAGCGCAGCAGGCCATGTGGGGAGAAGGAAATGAGTGACCTCTGGCTTTTTATTTACCACCCCCCCAAAGTTTTTAATGCAGGGAACATCCAAACCAGAGACCAGCTTTTAAAATATGGGCAGACTTTGCTCCAACACCCATGTTTTTGGATGTGTTCCGGACCAATCGACTTTGGGTATCCCCAAAATGGATGAATGGCCCGGGCTCGCTCGCCACGCCAAAAGGGGGTTGTCCTGCCCAGCGCCAGCGTATTCGAGCCCGCCTTTGCACAGTGGAGGAGTCATTACAGCAAATGCATCCGGCTTTCCCCAGATAATGTTGATGTTTGCATTCATCAAGATGAATCAGGCATGGTCCTGATGATGTTGTGGCCCCAAGTGACAAGGTCAAACCGTTAGTTGCCGGTCTACTTCACATTTCCCCTTAAACAGAAATGGTCCCCTTAAAAAAAAATTTTTTAAAAATGATTTATTTCTCTCTGCCTTTTTTTTTTTCAGTTCCAAAAAGATAAATTTTTCTTTTTTTGCGGTGGGGGGAAGGGGGCGTTAAAAAACACCCAAGGTTTTTATGAAAAAAAACCCTTTTCCATTTACTCACTTTATCTTTTTGAATTTTTTGCATTTTTCCCAAAGGTTTGGGGGTCATTTTTTTTTTTTTGCTGTGAGATTTCAGTATAGGGTTTTGGGGCCTTTGGAACGAAATGGTGGCTTTTCCCAAGTGGGATTTCTCCATCACAAATTTTTTAACCCGTGGCTGGGGAAATCATTTTTATAATTTTTTTTGGGGGCAAAGTTGCTGTGGGGATACCGCTATAAACATGGTCCTTTGGAACAGAAATGTTTGGGTTCTAAATGGCCCCTTTCTCCCCCACAAAATTTTAAAAAGGGGGTGGGGAAGTCATTTTTATAATTTTTTTTTGGGGCATGCTGCTTTGGGGAAAGAGCAATACTACAGGGGCCTATTCTAAAAAAAAAAAGGGTTGGGTTTTAAAAAGACCCTTTGTACCCTTTAAAATTGTCCAAAAGTGGCCCCCAAGGGTTTATGGGTTTTTAATTTTTGGGGGCTTTTTTCTGTGAAATGTGTTACTACAGGTCCTATTGTAAAACATTTTGGTTTTTTTAAAGACATTTTTTTTTCTTCCCCCAAATTTTTCAAAAGTGGTTTTAAGGGTGTTTTGCTGTCAAAAACAGGAATTGGTAGGAATGTTTTAAAGGACACATATTGCAAAATGACTTGTTTTTGCAAAATCTTAACAAAGCAGCAAAACCCTGTTAGTGAGGACAACCCATTTAATTTTAAAATTAAAAAAAAAAGGAAAAAAGCGTGGGGGGGATTCAACCTATTTTTTTTAAAAGTGTTTTCTAGAAATTTAAAATACTTTAAAAAAATGGGGAAAGTACAAAAGCTGATTTAAAAAAATTTTTTTTGAATTGTTAAAAAGGGGGGTTTCAGGGAAGACTTGAAACAGGGTGTAGGGGTTTCCCCGGAAAGGGGGCTAGTCAAATTTCCCAGTTCAACTTAAAATGGTGGTTTTGGGAAAAACTCTTTTTCCCCGGGACTTTTTAATTTTGGGTCAGGGACAGGGGTTTTAAAGGTTTATACTGCGGTCCAAAGGGAAAAGGGCCCAGTCAATGTCCAGTTCAAACCCAAAATGGTAGTTTTAAAAGGGCTCCTTTTTCCCGGGGACTTTTTAACTGTGGGTTTATGAGGTTTAATGGTCATTTCTGCTTTTCCCGGTCAGGTTTGTCAAGTCCAGTTTAACTAAAATGGGGGGGTTGGGAAAAACCCCCTTTTTCCCGGCACTTTTTTTATGTGGGTCCGGTCAGAAGGTTTAAAGGTCATACTGGGTTCCCCCACAGGTCCCCAGTCTGCCCAGTTCAACTAAAAATGGGGGGTTGGGGAAGATCCTTTTCCCCGGGACTTTTTAATCTGTGGGGGCAGAAGTTTTTTAAATTTTTATACTGGGGCCGGACAGGTCTTTTCAAAAGTCCCCGTTCAAATAAAATTTGGGGGTTTTAAAGACTCCTTTTCCCGGACTTTTTAAATTTTGGGGGGGCATGAGGTTTAATGGTTTATACTGTTTCATGGGGGGTTTTAGTCCCAAAGTCCAGTTCAAAATAAAATGGGTTGTTTAAAGACTCCTTTTCCCCGCACTTTTTAAAATTTTGGGTCAGGCGGTTTTTAAAGGTCATTTTGCGGTCCCGGAAGGTTTGTCAATGTCCAGTTTTAAAACCCAAAATGGTGGTTTTTTTTGAAAGACTCCTTTTCCCGGGGACTTTTTTAATTTGTGGGTCAGACAGGTTTTTAAAGGTTTATAACCTTTTGGTACAGGAAAAGGGTATAGTCAATGTTCAGTTCAACCCAAAATGGTGGTTTAAAAAACTCCTTTTTCCGGCCCCTTTTTTTAAAACTGGGGGGTCATGCAGGTTTGGGGGTCATTTCTGTGGCCCCGGGGCAGGGATGTTATGTCCAATTTAAAAATAAAAAAGGTGGTTGAAAAAACCCTTTTTTTCCCCACTTTTTAATCTGTGGTCATGCAGGGTTTTTGGGGGTTTATTTCGTATTAAAGGGCCCCGGGATTTTTCAATTTGTTTCCCGTTCAAAATAAAAAGATGGTTCAAAATCTATACTTCCCTTTTGGCACTTTTCAATTTTTTGGGGTGATGCGGTTTATGGGTAAGCTGGGGGTAAAGGGCAAGGGGGTAGTGAATGTTTTTTGTGATTTTTTTTCTGTGGCTTTTATAACCTAAGTGGTTGCCAAGATGTAGCAGTATCCATTTGACTGTTGTGGATGTTAATTCCAGCTTCTCCAGGCTGTTTGGGTGTAAGAATGAAGGTGTTGTTCCTCTCCCACAGACTTTAATGGTCATCGGCGATAATCTATTATCGACTATCGGATATCTTATTGATTATTGCCGATATCGACTATCGACCCGATGACGATAGTCGACGTAATCGCTCATCACTGTTATTGACAAAAGAAGAATTCCTAGATGGGAAATATGTATATAACCATGTGAAGAAAATACAGATGCACTATACTGATTAGGAGAAAAAGAAATATAAAACTCACAGATCTGTGGGGATTGGTCCATGCAGACTGAAAAGATATACCATGAAAAATTTTACTCTGATTTAAGTAAAGGACTGTATCCCTTAATACCTGTAGACCTGTATATGACTTTTTTGTAAAGCCAAGCCACCACTGGAACACATTTTAAATTCCGGTGTTCCCGCCATGGCAAACCACCCTCACACATGAAGCCAAGGGCGAGTGCCCAAGGGAATGGATTTGGAAGCTTGACATAGGAAACAACACAGCACTATAGGGCTACAGTATTCTGATAATGAGAGTCAAGACTCACAAGTGTTGTACGATCTTCATGAACGATGAAGTATATACCGCTTTATAGCCCTTATAACAAAGCTATAGAACGTGTCCACTTTTCACCACCACCAGGTAAAATTCCAGGACAGACAACCTCGGTTCTTTTCCAGAGATGAAGCCTTTATTTCAGATTTCAGGCCCAAAAGACAGCAATGATGACAGCTCTTTTCCCAGAAAGTTATGGATGAATGTACCTTAATACCAAGATGTTACCTCCATTCATCCATACATCCATCCCTCCGTCCATCTCTACATTACTACCTACATTAACAATCTTTATACAGTTTCTCCCCATTAGCTAACATGGAGAGTTGTCTGATTGGATAATGTAAAACTAATCAAAAGGATTAGTTTACATTTGTTTGTTGTAAACAATCCTTCTCCCTGAAATACAAAGGCCTTGTGACATCTTGTAAAGTGCGGAGACCAGTAGTCTGGCATTATACAAAAGCCCCACTAGAGTGTTAATGACAGTGATGTTTGTATTTCAGTTAGGAAGGATTATCCTGTTGTACCCCAATCTACATATAGTATTCAAAACAGGACCATGTTACAATTGCACACAAAATTCAGACATTGCAGACGAAAAGCCTGATCTCATTTACAAGGCCTACCAAACTGAAGAAGCCTACTCATGTTAGCTTATGTGGGATATACAGAAATATACATTATATATATACAATATATATATATATATATATATATAATATAATATATATATATATATATATATATATAATATATATATATATATATATTATATATATATAATATATATATATAATATATATAAAATATATATATTCCTACAACATTCTACAACATCCTACAACTCTACTATGCATGAGCGCATTTAGTAACTGCTTTTATTGATGCATTAAACACAAGGCGCTAATTGTTTCAAAACCATAGTGGCGCACCTGTAACCCTAATGTTTTGTTACAGGGTGCAAAAGGTGTTGAGTTAAACCAAGGAAGATGCTCTCAACAAGTGGGGATGCTGCTTATCAGCCAGGAGAAAACCAGACATCCTCCTGTTAAGTGGTAAAATTGTGGAAGATTGGGACTTTTTAAACGGGACTGCAATGCCCCTCAGAAACAGTGGAACCAAGAAAGTTACCCCACAGAGCTGTAGTCACAAACACCACCACCACCCTCAGCTGCAAACAGTGCATAGGAAACAGGCAATCTGGAATCTGGTGCTGTGTCAATACTAAATATATAATCTTTTGGCCCTACCCCAATGATACCTCTAACTATATATGATGGAAATCCCGTCCCTTTCCTGATAGATACCGAAGCTGCCGTTAGTGTCATACATAGTAAGCACATTAACCCTACCTTGTTTACAAAAGGTACTATTTCTTGTTTATGTGTGTGGACAGCTGTCCAGTGTTGACACCATTGACTACACCAATCCAAATGGGAATCAAGCCGACCCAGAATGTGCTTAGCCATCTGATAGTCAGTGATACTTCCTCTGTAAATCTTTTAGGAGCAGACCTACCTGTTAAAATTAGAGCTCATGTACAATATGAAGAAGATGGCACTGTGAAACTGCAAGGGACTTTGAATGAGGAAGAAATCTGCTTGCTGGCTGCTTGTAACTATAATCCCTGGAACATGTTTATCTTGCCTTTAACCCCGGAACCCCTGAAGAAACTGACAGTGTTCTTTTACTTGTGCCACAAAATTTATTGTCCACAGATGCGACAGACATAGGAAAATTGAATGTCCAACCAGACAAGATAGAGTTAAAAGACGGAATGCCTCTGCCCAGAAAACTGCAATAGAATTGCCAAATGGATGCAATCTCTCATGACATTGATGAACTTTTTAAAAATGTGGTATTTTTTGAAACTATCTCCCCGTGAAGTATACCACTGTTTCTCATTTAGAAGAAGGTAGAAGAAGGACAACCAGCGCAATACCAGATGGTTCATTACCTGCGGGCAATAAATGCAGTTTTAAACACACCAATT
The DNA here is from genome assembly GCA_025379985.1 of Phyllomedusa bahiana. Taxonomy (NCBI): domain Eukaryota; kingdom Metazoa; phylum Chordata; class Amphibia; order Anura; family Hylidae; genus Phyllomedusa; species Phyllomedusa bahiana. Next base: position 67,443 of record JAODAL010016440.1, read on the forward strand.
GTACCAAACTCACACACACATATGGTTACTCATTGTCACGGGTGCCCCTGCGACCTCGCATCCGTGTCATGCGGGCAAGTGGCGGCGCGACCCGCATGTCGGGCCGTGGGCGAACTCGCTTCAACTTACCTAGCCGCGATCCTGACTGTGTCTCTGCTTCCCGGCCCGCGTGTCCCCCGCTTCCTAGGGCGCTCGCGCGCCGACACTGTTAAATTTAAAGGGGCAGCGCAGCGGTAAATTCCATTGCTGGTCACAGTCCCTATTTACAGCCTGCCCCTTCCTGTGCCCATCGCCAGATCTTTAGTGCCCTATTAGCCTACTGAGAAACTGTTCCTTGTCTTGCGGTGATTCCTGTGTACCGTACCGTCTTGCTTCCGTCCCTCGACCACGAACCTCTGCCACCTGTCCTGACCTTATCGCCTGTCCCCGACTGTGTCTACACCTCACGATTCTGTACCATGCTCACCCTTGGCTGCCATCGCAGGCAAGTCATGTCAGTGGAAGCGACCTGGTAGACTCCCGCCGCAGCAAGTCCATCCCGCTTTGCGGTGGGATCTGGTGAAAACCGGGATCTACTTAGATTCCGCTCACTGGCGTGGTTACTCCATCACTTGGGGTGGTCCAGCGGATCCACTAATACCAAGTCAGACACTCATTTTGCCATTATTGACTTAGCAAATGCATTTTGGTCTTACATAAGAACTCCTGGTATCTGTTTGCTTTTACTAACGAGGGAAAACAGTATACATGGATAGTATTGCCCCAAGGTGCACAGAACTCAGTCATGTACATGGCTGCAATGTCATACATCCTGGCAGAATGGCCCTTGTGGTCCCCTCAAATAATATTATTGCAATATATCGACAACAGGCTCCTCTGTTGTCCATCACTTAACCTGTGTAAATTAGCATCAGTTTCTCTCCTTCAATTCTTATGCAACAAAGGATGTAAAGTTTCAAAAAAGAAACTGCAGTTTTGTTGTACTATCATGGTTTTTCTGGGACATTGCATTTCGCAAGGAGTACCATACCTTACCACTGAAAGAAGAAAAGCAATAGAGAACATATGTCTGACTCCTCTCCGGATATTTTTGGGACTGGTGTCTTATTGTAGACCATGGATAAGGAATGCATCAGCAACTATGCAACCTTTATATGCCTGAAATCCTCTCCATTTGCTCTCACGGATGAAGCAGTAGACTCTTTTTACAAGATGAAACTAACAATAATGTCATCCCTTGCCTTTGGCATCCCGAATTTTACCAAATCTTTTAGACTGTACTGTATGGAAAGGGCAGCACAAGCTGCTGCTGTTTTAACTAATGTGATGAGAATCCACAGTACACCTTTAAGTAGCTTAACGTGAAAGATTTATTGAGCTTTGGCAAATAAATAATAACTCTCCATGTAAATCAAGTACACATGAGTATGCAGAATATTCCCACAGTCCAACGTTTCGGCCAGATGGGCCTTTGTCACTAGGGACTTGTCGTAAGGAATACAAAGTATGGTGATGAATACATTGTATGAAGATAAGTAATAATAAGAGAGAAAATAACAGAATGGATATAAAAGAATTCATGTAGTAAAGGATACAAGGTACAAGGATATGGATAGGTCGGAGATAAAAGAAAAAGGGTATATAAGTGAATAGTAGAGTTGACTGAGAGAATGGGTAAATCTATAGGTAAGGGGAAAGATAGGGTAGACACAATGGGAAAGAATATTTGCATATGCAATGATAATGAAAGTATGCAAGAGAAATCCAGATGGTGGATAGAGGTATGATTATATAAGGATAAAGGCTGTGTGTGGTGGAAAATGAGGGGAGATTGGGACCTAAAAGAGAAGTGGCTATATCCCCAGAGAAGACGAATATAGGGCCTCAGAGAGGTAGCAAAGGTATATGTAACATAGCAAGTAGCAGGAGGATAAGACCTCAAATTAATTCATTCTCTTCCACTCTTCCTCTATTCCTACTATCAGGGCTGGAACGATGGGTAGCCAAAGGTAGGCGACCGCCTGGGGTGCCACTTTCTCCCAGGCAGAAAAGGGGGCACAAGGAGGCATGGAGTGGGCTGAATTTTTGATTTGGGGGGGCGGATTTGTGCCTAATTTGCCTAGGGCACCAGAATACATTGTACCCCTGGATCCTTGCATTCCAGCAGTCACATGACTATGGGCATGACCATTAACGACCGCGGTGGCGTGCCGTGTTGATGACTTCTGCTTTCGAAGCATCTTTATAATCTGTCTGAGCTGCTTTCCGGCAACAGTCTCCTGCTCTCACCATCACAGGTAAGCATTCTGCAGCTGTGATGCTGTGCATGAGGGGTGGCGCAACCCAGAGCTGAGGGGTTAGGTCTGGCAGCAATGGTACTGTTAAGCCACTGGGCTGTGCCCCTCATTTGTGTGGCTTTTGCTGCGGCAGTGGCCACTATGCAGTGCTACCCCATTAGTGTAGAGACGCACTTTAAAGAGGTCGCTGAGAAGTGGCAAGTGAGCTTATACCATTTGATCAAAAAGTATACCTCCTGTTAATTTTTGTAAAACATTTTGCTGAGAAGCAATAGATCAACGTATAGCAAGGATGTGCGGTCCATGTTTCTTTTCTACATATGTTTTAGAGGTAAACATTCTATTCTGCCACCAGTCTGTGGTTCTATCTTCTCCTATACCCTTACCTACGCCACCTATCTGAGGTCATTTTCCTCCCCTCATTTAGCTTTCAGCCACCACTCTGAGGTTTTACTACTATCCCTTGCTGGTATATTTATGCTTTTTCCCTGAGGTATTTTTGTATACCTCCTCCACTGTAGTCTTAGCCACCATTTTGGGGCCTTATCCTCCTCCTATCAGCTTATTGGCTACCACTCTGGAGTCTATTTCTCCTTCTATCTGCCACTGTTTACACCAATGCCACCTCTCTGAGGTCTTATTCTCTGTCTCTCTCCCCGAGGCTTTAGCCATTCTGACCTCTTCATCCTTATTTGTTTGATTTTGGGATGTTATTCTCCTCCTACTCGCTACATTACATATACCTTTGCTACCACTCTGAGGCCCTAGAATATTCTCTTTTCTGGGCATATAGCTATTACTCTTAGGTCGTATTCTACCCACATTTTCCACCACACACACACCAGAGCCTTTATCGTTACATAATCATATCTCTAGCCACCACCACCCGGATTTCTCTTGTATACTCCCATTCTCTCAGTCAGCTCTACTCTTTCCTTATATCCTCCTTTTCTTTTATTTCCTACCATTTCATATCCTGTTACCCTGCATCCTTTTCTACATCCATTCTTTGTATCCAGGCTGTTATTTTTTCTCCTATTACTTATTTTCATACCATGTATTCACCATACTTTGTATTCCTCATGACAGGTCCCTAGTAACAAAGGTTCATCTGGTTATTGGACCATGGGAATATTCTGCATACTGATGTGTACTTGATTTATATGGAGAATTATTATTTCTGTGCCAAAGCTCAATACATTTTTCAAGTTAATCAAGTAAAGGTGTGGTGTGGATTCTCTTCACATTGGTTATTAGGACGACTGGCTTTTCCACTGAGCACCTGACCTCCACAAGGTGTGTGGCACCATCATATTGTCTGCTGCTGTTTTAACTCAATCCAGAGCAGGACAAAAATGTCCAGTTGCTTATTATTCAGCAAGGCTAGATCCTGTTGCAAGAGGGTGACCATCCTGTGTTTGCGCAGTAGTAGTAGTATAAGCTATGCTTGAAAATAGCGCAGAGATTGTTCTGAATTACGTTGCAACTGTTTATACACCTCATGATATCTCTGCACTTCTCACACAAGTACAGCCGCAGCATTTATCCACCACCAGACATTTGAAATTGCAGTGTGCTTTACTTATGCTAGACAGTGAAAGAATCCAGCGTTGCACCACTCTGAATCCAGCCACTCTGCCTCTGGGACCGAAGGGAGTAAAGATAGTAGTCATTTTAAGTAATTTCTCCCTGATGTTGCTGATCAACCTGACTGGGCCTGGAGGTAGTTGGTTTAGTCATGTTACAGATCAGACATTAGACAACCCAGATTTTCAGCTCTTTGTGGATGGATCGATGTATAACAGTAATGGAAGGTTTTACAATGGTTATGCAGTAGTGACACTCTCAGAGACCATATGAGGTACTTTTTGGGTCAGTCTCTCTAGGTTAGGATTGCATTTTCCACAACAACTGCAGATGCAGCATAGTGACTTGACTTCTTATGTGATAGGAATTACAAAATGTTTAACTAATGCACATTCTCGAGTTTTTGCTTCCCTTCCAGAACCTGACTCAACTGAAGGCGCTCACAACTTGGAGTCGGGAGACTGGGTGGTCACTAAAAGACACGTGAAAAGACATGTGAGAAGAGCACTGGAACCATGGTTTGATGGACCTTTCCAAATACTCCTGACCTCACATATCTCTGTACAGTTGGAAGGAAAACCAAATTGAATCCACACCTCTCACTGCAAGAAAGTCATCTTCCCAGGACTTTCTACATGTGAAGCCAAAGTCATCACTCTTAATACCAAAACTGAAGAAGATAAAGAAAATTAGTCGAATGCAACTGTGTGCTTGTGATTGTACACCCGGGACAAAACAATATTGCCAGTATTATAGACTGTGAGCCCATCTTCCTTTAGCAAAACAAACTTTAAAAAAGAAAAAAATTGCTTCCAAAGATTTGCCTTTGCTTTAGAAAATGCCATGGACTACAACTCTCCCAGAATAAAGTGAACATTGAGAATATCACATTTACCATTTGTTTCCTGAACCCACATTCTCTTCGACCCCACATGGACCAATACGAACTAATACCTGGTTTTGATTTGCTTTTTCGGTTGATAAACTATTTGAAAGGACCACCTAATTACTTTCATGGGCAATAAGGAAAATATGATACCTAAGATATATTTCTTTTACATGTTGATATTAATGCCATATGAGTGTTTCTTCTTAGAGAGGTAGAAAATGTAATAGATCCTAATTATAAGACTCAAGATTTCAATAACTATGCAAAATCTTCCCCTTCGGTCAACCCAACAACGACAGAGATCATAAAAAAGATAGTATTAGATCTGGCCTATGAAGACAATAACAAATGGTTAAAATTTGTGAAATAGACAGCAGAGTCACAAAATAAATCTTATTGTATTGCAAGTGCAGCGACAAGACCTCATTTAGGTACAGTAACATTCCCCTTACAAAAGGATGCTGAACTTTTTATTTCCTTTATAATTCTGCATGTGAACAACTAGAATAGTCATACCCTCCCACTCAACAAATTCCCATTTTACCGACTGGTATAGTTACTTATCCAGGAGATTACACTTGTTTTAACAATCATATAAATGGCACAAATTTGGGAATTTCCCCCAAGGGGTATTGTAAACATTCCTTCACTTTAATAAGACAGTTCATCAAGTCCTTATTCTATTTCTCTCTTACATAATCAGATCAGATCAAAAGCTGATATCTGGTGGCTTTGTGCTGATGGTAAAATCAGACTCAGATTAAGGTTTATATAGAGAGGAGAATGTACCTCTGTAAAATTACTTGTGCCTTTCCACATACTTTCTCTCTCAGATACTGGAACTATTGTTTCGGAGGATACGTATTCCACGAAAAAGAGATAAGCACCTAAGGAATCCCTCGACTCCCATGTTTACATAGATACCATTGGAGTGCCACGAGGAGTCTCAGATGAATTTAGAGCCCATAATGAGATAGCAGCATGATTTGAGTCTATTTTCCCCCAAGTCACTATCAATGAAAATGTTGCCTGGATAAACTATCTGTACTATATAACTCAGTCCTACTTCATCCACGACTCTACCTGCCCGTTAGTTTGAGGGTGGTATGCAGACGAGAAGTCTAGCTGAACCTGCAACTGACCACATGGAGCCCGCCAGAATCTCAAAACAAACTGGACCCCCCTATCCGAGAACGATATGCAATGGGAGACCGTGTAAACAAAAAATGTGGTGAAAGAAGTGCTGGGCCAGCTGGGGGGCAGAGGGCAACCCGGGCAGAGGAAAAAAGTGAGCCATCTTCGAGAATCTATCTGTCACCACCCAGATGACCGTGTTTCCTGAGGAGGCCTGGAGGTCCGTAACAAAGTCCATGGCCACGTGGGACCAAGGTCTTCTGGCCCCCCAAAAAAGGGAGAGGCTGAAGCAGACCGTGGGTCTGAGACAGGGACTTTATTACGGGCACAGGAGGTACAGGTCAGGACAAAGTCACTAACATCTTGAGCGAGAGTGGGCCACCAATAATAATGAGCGATTAGTTACAGAGACTTATGGACTCCAGGATGACCGGCTGTTCGTGAGGCATGTCCCCACTTCAGGATACGAGGCCGCATGGTAGGGAATACGTAGGTCTTCCCAGGAGGGAGATGTTGAAGGTCCACGGGGGCCGCCGTGAGGAGACGTTCAGGAGGAATTATGTGCTGCAGAGGCGGGTCCAAGCCCACTGTGTCCTAGGAACTAGAGAGGGCATCTGCTCTGACGTTCTTCCCAGCTGGCCGACAGTGAAGAAAATCAAAGCGGGCGAAAAAGAGTGACCAGCTGGCTTGCCGAGGATTCAGTCATTGGGCAGACTGCAGATAGACAAGATTTTTTGTGATCGGTGAATCATATCGATGGGATGGCGAGCTCCCCCCAAACAAGTCCGCCATTCTTCTAGGGCTACTTAATGGCCATAATTCGCGATCACGATCGTAATTTCTTTCAGCTGGTTAAGGTTTTTGAAAAGAACCCGCAAGTACGTAGTTTCCAAAGTCTTCTGTAGGAGGCAGGCTGCACCTACTGAGGAGGCATCCACTTCTAGGACGAATCGACGCTGGGTCAGTGAGACGAACTGGAGCGAAGCAAATGCTGACTTAAGGTATCAAGGCTTTTTGGGCTTCTGAGGCCAGGATTTGGGGTTGGCATTTTTCTTCATAAGGCCACACGGGGCCCACGAGCGTGGAGAAATGCGAAACGAACTGTCTGTAATAATTGCAACCCCAAAAAAAGTTGATAGAGCGAAGGCCACTTGTCGAGGCCACTGTAAGACTGCAGACAGTTTAGAGGGATCCATCTGGAGACCCTGATCTGAGACGATGTATCCCAGGAAGGGCAACGAGGTGCGTTCAAACAAGCATTTCTCCAGTTTGGCATATAACTGGTGATCACGGAGACGTTTGAGCACCTGTCAGACGTGGTGGCGGTGAGTTTCCAGATCAGGAGAGAAGATTAAGATGTCATCTAGGTAGACGATAACGCAGACTTAGAGGAGATCGCGGGAGATCTCATTGACGAAAATCTGGAACACCGCCGGAGCGTTGCAGAGGCCAAACAGCATGACGAGATATTCAAAATGGCCATCCTGGGTATCAAAGGCCGTCGTCCACTCGTCGCCTTCATGGATACGAAACAAGTTGAATGCTCCACGTAAGTCCAACTTGGAAAAAAAATTTGCGCCACATAGGCGTTCAAAAAGCTCCGAGATCAGAGGCAGGAGGTATTGATTTTTTATAGTGATTTTGTTAAAGGATATTTGCCAGAACGCCAGTTACTTACCTCCTTATCAGCACAGGAGTAGAATATAAACAGATCATGCTGAGTCATGAAGGCTGCAGGGGAGAGAGGAGGGGGTGAGTAAGGAGTGAGAAGAAGGGAGTGTCTCAAACATAACTGAATAACAGTACAAAGGGGATTCTCAATACAGCAATACACAGCCTCATAGACTGCACTTTCTTCCCTGTCCCTTAAAAGCTCATTCATTTTCCCTGTCATCAGATAAGAAGTGTTTCACGCAAGCGCGGCCTGTCAGCTCCTCGGTCGTGTCTAGTGGAAGGGGGATTAGGAAATGCTGTAGCTCTCAGAGTCTTCACTTTTTGTAATCACATATATTTAGAAAAGTGATTAAATACCCATTTAGGAAATTCCCACGTCAACATTACATGGTGGCAAAACCCCTTTAAGTCCCCGATAATCGATACAGGGCCGGAGTGTACCATCTTTCTTTTCAACAAAGAAGAAACTGGCCCCCGCAGGCGAGGAAGACTTGTGTATGAAGCCCTTACGGAGATTCTCCTGGATATATTCCGATATGGCCTTAGTCTCTGGGACAGAAAGAGGATAGACTCTGCTTCAGGGAGGAGTACTACCGGGTTGCAGGTCAATAGGACAGTCAAATGGCCGATTCGGGGGTAGAGTTTCGGCCTGTCTTTCGGAAAAGACGTCGGCTAGATCCTGGTACGGAGTGGGCAGACCCGGCAGAGGCTTCGTAGACTTAACAGAGGTGGGCCGTAGAGCTGGACGGAGAACAGACAGGCATTGCGAGTGGCACGCGGGACCCCAACGGATAATTTTGCCTGTGTTCCAGTCTAAGGTCGGAGCATGGCCTTGCAACCAAGGGAGGCCCAGGAGGATCTCAGAAGAGGAGCGAGGCAGAACAAGAAGTTTCAGAGTCTCCTTGTTTAGGGTGCCTATCTGCAAAGTGAGGGGCGCAGTGCAGAACCGAGTAGCGTCCTTTAGGCATTCGCCACTGACGGAGGAGCCAAACATGGGTCACTGGGAGACGAAATTTGGAGACCAGAGTTTGGCTGACAAAATTTCCAGCGGACCCCGAATCAAGGAAGGCGGTGGCTTGAAAGGTGCTGTCCTGCGAAATGGTCCGGCGAAATGTACGGGAATGGTCAGACGGGGAGAGGCCGCTCTGACACCTAGGGATGCCTCTCCTGCGAGCCCAAGGTGCGAGAGTTTCCCAGGTGCACCAGACAGTCCCCAATGAAGTGGCCAGAACCACCACAGTAGAAGCACAGCTGCCTCTGACGATGCTGCGAGCGTTCTTCCTGGGTCAGGTGGGCATTCTCGACCTGCATGGGTTCGACCTCAGAAACCACTGGCAGAGGAGGTGGTGGTCGTTGAAAAACGGGAGCCAGACGATGTAGCCGGCATGGTCGGGCGATCTCCCATTGGAGGCGAAGCTCTTGTTGTCTCTCGGCAAACCGAATATCAATTCGGGTAGCTAACCGAAACAGTTCGTCCAGAGCAGATGGCAGGTCCCGACCAGCGAGCTCGTCTTTAATATGCCCAGAAAGGCCCTTTCCAGAAGGTTTTGCCACCAAAGCCTCATTATTCCAGTCCAGCTCAGAGGCTAGGGTGCGGAACTGCACGGAGTATTGACCCACGAAGAGTCGCCCTGACGGAGAAGGAGCAAAGCTGCGGCAGCGGAGCAGGTGCGGCCAGGTTCCTCAAAGATGGTGTGGAATCCCTGGAGGAAGGCTTGCAGACTTGCCGTCAACAGATCTCCTTGGTCCCATAGCGGAGTGGCCCACGCCAAGGCATCCCCTGATAAGAGGCTAATTGTAAAGGCCACCTTAGCCCGCTCGGTAGGGAATTGATGCCCCAACTTCTCGATGTGGATGGAGCATTGACTGATGAAGCCTTGGCACTTCTTGGGGTCTCCATCAAAGAGAGAGGGGAGTGGCAGATGCAGAGAGGGTCCCGATGCAGGAGCTGGTAGAGCCATGGCTGCAGTAGCAACAGGTGCTGGCATGGCGGAAGCAGCCGCAGGTTCTGCATCATGGCCACGAGTTAGTCAATACGCTGGCTCTGCTGGGCGACGTCCCGGAACTCGGGCAAAGGTACCCTGGCGGAATCCATGGCCAGTTTGTACTGTAATGGTTCGGTGGAAAGCGATGATAGTTAAGCCATGCCAGGGAGCGGAGTCTAAGTAGCTCCCGGCATTCACCAGAGCCCGCCGCAAAGCGGGATGGACTTGCTGTGGCGTGAGGCTACCAGGTCGCTACCCCTGACGTGACTTGCTTGCGATGGCGGCCGGGGTAATGCGTGATACAGAATCGTAATCTGGAGACGTAGTTGGGGACAGGCAGGAGGTCAGGACGGGAGGCAGAGGTTCGTGGTCAGAGACGGGCAGACCGTCAGGGCAGGCGGCAAACAGGAAAGGTCAGGAAACGTAGCGAAACGGACTGGTACACGGGTAATCAATACGGAACTCCAACACTCTCAAGACTTGCTAACGCACACCAACAAACTGGCAGAGAGTGCAGGGGGCGTGTACCTTATATAGGACCAGTGGCTGGCAATTGACAAATTACCGGCGCGCTGGCCCTTTAAATCCAGACCAGTCATCGCGCGTGCGCCCTTAGCAGCGGGTGGCGCGCGGCGGCCGGGACAGGCAGAAGCAGGAAGCACAGGAGCACGGACGGGTGAATGACTAGGCGCCGGGACCCGAGCAGCGAGGGGCTGGACGCAGGCAGCCGCGGCACCCGCGCCGGACCCCCGGCGGGCAGGGGGGCGGCCTCGGGGCGCGACGGCACCCGCGTCAGCCCCCATGACAAAAATTCTCCAGTAATAACATGGTGTGGCTGAATGAAGACCAATCTACCTTGTAGGAGGGGGCAATGCCCCTCATGGGAAAGCACCCTTTGCAATCTCTTGGAAATTAGAACAAAAAGGTTTTTAGAAAAAATATAGGGTTAAGTGACTTCTCAATTATTCACTAAGTTTTAAATGTGCTTAATTTCTAGTATTTAGGAATGTAGCTGTGTGACCTTGACCTTCCTAGCATGTTTAGCCTTGATGTAGTTATAGACATAATAGCCATGTCTGAGGTCTTCTGTCTCAAACACTTTGTTCATAATTTCCAAAAGGAATTTATTAATTATAGTTACTTAGTTAAATGTATTTTAGCACACTTATCCACCTAGTCCCTTATTGGTTGGCTTCTGTCCCTCCATTTTCTTATCACTGATAATACACATTTGCTTATATCTATGGCAACTTGGATGTGGGATGATTGTTGTAACATTCCATTATTTAATCTTCTTGGACAATTAAAGGAAGATTTCCCCAGATTTTTTAGCTGCCCCTGTCAATAAACAACTTTTTTTTTCCAAATGAATAATTGGTTAGGATTACTTTGGCTACGCATCGGCGGATAGTCGTTTGTCGGCCACCATCGAAAAGGGTTTTTTCGAAAGTGATGGCCGTTCATCTCCGATCCATTAAAGCTGGGGAGAGCAAAAAACCCTTCATTTTTAAACACCCAAAACGGGGGCGGAAAAAACCCTGGAATTAAAAGCCAAACATAAATGGAAAAACTGCTACTTTTGGGGCACAACATTTTGGCTTAAAAAAGCCACAAAAAAAAAAAGCACACCCCCATTCACTACCCTGTTTGTCCCACAGCCCCCCTTAAACCTCATCACCCAAAAATTTAAAAAAGTCCAGAAGGCGAATTTTTGCCCATCATTTTATTAAAAGGGACTTTGAATATCCCGCCCCTGGAACGGCATTCCCTAAAAACCTGCTGACCACAGATTAAAAAGTGCGGAAGAAAGTAGTCTTTAAACCCACCATTTTAGTTGAATGGACATTGAAAAAACCCTTTTCCTCCGCAGCAGCCCTTTTAAAACCCGTCTGACCCACAGTTAAAAAGTGCGGGGAAAAAAGGAGTCTTTTAACCACCTTTTTATTTTTCACGGGACATTGATTAAACTTCCTGGACCGCAGTAGCCCATTAAACCCCGTCTGACCCCCAGATTAAAAGCCCCCAAAAAGGAGTCTTTCAACCCCCTTTTTTTGTTGAACGGGACTTTGAAAAACCCCTGTCCGGGAAAGCAGAATGACCTTAAAACTTTTTGACCCACAATTAAAAAGTCCCGGGAAAAAAGGAGTTTTGAACCCCAATTTATTGAATTACATTGACTATACCTGTTGGACCGCATTTTAAACCATTAAACCTGTCGACCCCAGATTAAAAAGTCCCGGGAAAAAAAGGAGTTTTTCAACCACCTTTTTTAGTGGAACGGGACTTTGACTAACCTGTCCTTGCCACAGCATGACCAGGGGGGTTAAGGGGGGGCGGTGAGCCCCCGGGCGGGCGTCCGCTTTTAACACGCAGGTTAAAAGCCCTGATGACGCAGCAACAAAACTGTCGTGCTGAAGCAGAGTGGGGAAGGGAAGTGTAAAACTCCAGCTTCCTCTCCAGTCAAACCTGGGTAGGCTTGCCCCTCGTATGATTTTGGGGAGCTTCATTTGGAAAATACTGGGGGGTTAAAGTTCCTTTTTACACCCAGGTGCCCTTTTTCTTGGCATTTTTTTTCATTTTACTCAATGTGGAGGAAATGGTCTCTTACTTTGTTTCTGTCGTGCTCCATACCCATTTTCTCTGAATAACCTAATTGGTAAGTTTTCTGTACCCCCTTGACAATTCGAGGAATTTTTTTTACCGCTATTTTGTAAGGGCAAGTTTTTTAGTAGTTTAAATTCTAGAAAACACTTTTTTAAAATAGGAGGAATCCCCCATGTCTTTTTTCTTTTTTTTTAATTTTTTTAAATGGGTTGTTCAATACGGGATTTATAGCTATGTTAAAAATTTGCAAAAACAAGTCATTTTTTCAATATGTTTTTCCCTTAACAGGTCTACCTATTCCGTTTCTGACAGCACCTCACCCTTTAGCCACTCTTGACAATTTTTTGAGACAATGTCTGTTAGAAAAAACATTTTTTATAATAGGACCCGTAGTTAGCTGATGGGTAGCACAGCCCAAAAAGCCCCCAAAAAATTTTTAAAAAAGCCCGAGCCACTTTGGACAAATTTTGGAGAACAAATGTCTGTTAGAAACAACATTTTTTTTTAAAGGAACCCGTAGATGGCATGTACAGAAAATGCCCCCCAAAAATTCAAAGCTGACCCTTGAGCCCCCTTTGGCATTGTGAAGAACCCCAAAAATCTGTTAGAAACAACATTTTTTATAATGGACCTGTGTATAGCTGTGTCACAGCAAAATGCCCCCAAAAATTCAAAAAAATGCCCCATGAGCCACTTTTTACAATTGTGAAAAAAACAAATGTTATTAGAAAACAAATTTTTAGAATAGGACCTGTTTGTATTGCTGCATTTCAAAGCAGCTGAAAAAAAATTATAAAAATGATTTAGCCCTGTTAAAAAATTTTGGGGAGAAAAGCATTAAAGCCACATTTCTGTTCCAAAGGACCATATTATGTTTATCTCACACAAAATGGGCCCCAAAAAATTTTAAATATGATTTTCAGCCACTGTTAAAAAATTTTGAGGCAACATGACCCCAAAACCATTGCAATGCGAAAAATTCTAAAAATGAAATGAGTAAATGGAATATGTTTTTTATGAAAACCTTTGGTGTCTTTTACAGTCTCCCCACAGCCCCAAAAA